>JAQJVK010000004.1:23956470-24158712 GCA_035578135.1 Flexamia atlantica | reverse complement strand
TTCAATGGTGCTAACCAAAATTCGATAAATTTTATTTTTCTATATAAAAACTCGAAAACCCCATTTTTGGGGGGGTTTACCCCGCTTTACCCCCCCTTCCAGTGGTCCGATCAGGCTGGTTCACGAACTCGTCTGAATAATTACTACTTTACACACCTTTGCAAAATTTCATTCCGATCGGACCATTTTTGCGAGCGCTATCGTGCTTACAGACACATATATATAATATATATATATATATATATATATTTATATGTATATATCTAGAAATTTGAACGAATGATGTTTTTTGCTTCTGGGGGCCCCAAAACGAAAAGTTATTATGGTCTTGGCTTAGGTCTTACCATGAGACCTACGGTAATAGCTTCTTCCCTATAGGGGAAATTCGCTAATTAACTCAAACACATAAACACGTACGTACACAGGTAAAGACACTTAAAACTTTTAAAAACAAATTGATAGGCGTATCTATAATATCATGGGTCATGACGCGCACGGGTCAGGATGCTCCAGGGCGTCACCAGAATGGGTACCACCGATTAAACAGGTGGTAGTTTGAGTCATTCATTTTCTCGCTACATTATTTGTTGCTTCGGCCGTGTTGCTTATTTCCTTTCTTTTCATATGGGGTTTGCGTTTGTGCAATTATCGGGGAGGGAACAAAGCGCAGAGCCTGTGCTGTGTTGCCCGTTTATATTCCAAATTGATATTTCGGTGTTTGTACATTCAATTGAACTATCGATATATCGTTCGGGATACCAGTAACGTGTTATCCGGTTGAAGTAATCGACTGAACCATTGGTATTCCTTATCGGATACTCTTACAGACGACATCATGTAAGCATCATATTTAACAGTTATTGAACTTTTACTTCTATTGTGTGCTTTATTTAACATTGTATCCAATTTAAACACTTTAATTCCTCCAACTGATAACCCGATATCCACTTTCTCCCCTAGTTTGTCTGAATATAGGCTCTTAAGTTATTGGGGGTACACCACAAAGGAAACTGCAACCCTGTGGCTAAGTTTACTGCTAATTTTTAACTATGTCCCTACAGCGTATGAAAAAAAATGTTACGGCTGCGTAGTCGCTCCGCCGATCACCTACTTCTTTTGATAATCAAGGTAATACAGAATGGGCGCGTTCAGCCGCATTCCACCGGTGGGTAATATACTAACCTATATTAAGTGAACGGTAGCGGTGGACGTACCACCTACCGACCATTGTTGTGCATCCACCGATTTTGTGTTTACGGTGGATTCGGTAAGTAACCGGACATTGTTGATTGTCAAGATGCGGTGGATTTGCCTATTAGTGACTATGGTAACCGCTTAGCCACTGGTGACTGCGGCTGAACGCACCCATTGAAACTGTAATGAAATATTCGAGGTTAGGTGTGAGAATGACACCTGATGGCAACCCCAATGACATGCAATTGGGTGGATAAATATATTATTGCATGGCTTACGAGATTCTTGAATCGGCATGATGATGATAAATCCTCCTTGAAAATCGATGTAACAATATCAGAATCCTTACAGATACATCAGAATACGGAAAAGAGTTAATAGAATTTGTTTGTTTACACCAACCAAAACCCTAGAACAGAACAGAACAACAGAACCTAGTTCTTCTTCACTTCTTCAGTGTTGCCAGATAGATTTTCACCAATTCCCCGGAAATTCCCCAGGTTTCCCCGCATAGGGAAAACATGAATAATCCCCAAATTTCCCCACTTTAATCATATTTACGAACATAATTCTATGCTTTGAGGCAAAAATATACCAAATTTCGATTTAATACAATGCTAAAACACTAAAAATCGATTATATTCTTAAACACTGTGTTACTCCTTGTCTTTGCAGTTCAAATACTATTGTATTGTATTGTATAGGGGGCACCTACGGAACCAAAACGAAACCTCGCACATAAACTGCTACCCACAACACTGGGCGTTAAAATAAAGAAATAATTTATAATAACTTGTGAAATATACGATTGGGTATGCTGATAGTAAAAACCAGTCGTATACCGTGATTACCAGTGCGGATATTTTCCCGGTTTCTTCGCCGGTCATACAGTTCAACTAACGAAACGAAAATCGTCCTAAATTAAAAAAATCTCCACTTCATTCCCCACAAAGCTGGCTGAAATCCCCACAATTTCCCTCAGAACAATTCTCGTGACTGAAAACCGCCACTGTGGGGGAAAATCGCCACACCCTCACTGGTCTAGAGATAATCTACTCTAGAGGGTTCTACTCCGAGTCTACGTGGTCCAAGAGGATATGTATGTATGTATGTATGTAATAATTTTTTCCCAGGATATTTCTGCTTCAAATTCGTGGCATCACTGTGCTGTCATGTGTCATTAATGCATGTGCTGTCCAGTGTTTCCACTTTAAGGGATTTTATCTTTTTATCCTTTTTATCTTTTTTATCTTTTTATACTTTTTTATCCTTTTCTAGGGATAGTTAAGGAAATAAAATTAAATTAAATAACTTAATAGACGAAACAAGATTTATTCCTAGCCCCGCCACCATACGTTATTTATTTGAAATATTTTATAATGGTGCTCTCAAATTGTTATTACATAAAAATGTCATCAAACTACTTTCATGTTTTGCAGTGTTCCTGGTCATAGCTGTGGCACAGATGAATCATCTGTGGCTGTGGTAACTCTTGGATCACTTACATTTTAATTTAAATTATTAATCATATCGTCTCTATTTTCAAGAACAAAACATTTTAACACTCGCTTCCCTTTTTATACGATGCAATCAGTTTGTTTCATTCACACTACGAATGAATGCACACTATTACAACACAAAAAAATACAAAATGACAAAATTATTGTATGGATTCCTTGCTGAGGGATCAGAATTTAGAACTCAGAGATAAAAAGGGACTTTTTGGGAGCGCTATGTTGAGGGAATTTGGGGGCTTTTTGTTGAGGGGGGGGGGCGCTATGTTGTACAAGGGAATTTTTGGGCACTCATGCAGGGATTTTATATTTTGTGGAAACACTGGTGCTGTCACTGTCGACTGTCGACTCTCCTCTCTTTTTAGTTGTTTTTGTTTTTTAGGCTACGAGTCTACAGTTTGCTTGGAGTTGAAGGAGTAGATGCTGATGAATTAAGAGGGAATACATTTTTATTTTTGGATTGAAGATAAAGTGTTCTACATCTCTGTTCTTATTTTATTTTACGGTTTTGGTTTCCATTTCAAGTATCTCAGGGGAAGAATCACATTCGAAAGTTATACATTGCTAAGAAGTTATTGAAAACAACATGACTGCTCCAATTGAGAGAATTCAAACACTGGATGCTATAGAAAAGGATATTATTTTATGTTTGCAAAGTGCAGGTGAGTTTTTACTCTTATACTAACCTGAATCAAACTCTGTGTTAATGCTTCTTTCTTTGTTTAAAACCTGGTAGGCCTAGGCCTATATATAGGGGAGTCCCTATATAATCTGGAATAATGAGAACAAGCCCCTTTTCGGACCAAGGGGAATTATTAGTGAAACAAAATAATTAATAAATACTAGGCTACAAATTAAATTTATCCCTGTTGTGTCCCCTTGATTGGTAAATATGTGTGATTAAATCTAATGGCCATTTGTTTTTTTGCAAGGGTAATCATTCGTAATCATTCATTTTCAGACAGGTACCTCATGGAGGACGTTACCCTGAATATGAGTGAAGGATGAGTGTGATGATCGTGATGATAGTTGCGCGATCTTGTAGCCTTATTACTGACTAAGGTTGGCACGTTCCTTAGACAGAACTGTTAATTAATAGCCCAACAATCAAAGGCAGCTGGCTCCAGAAATAATCCTTCAAAAAGCAAACTTACTAACTTTTATCGGGATCGATCCGGCTACCTACAAGTTTGTAGGGGGGTCATTCCATATCAACTCAACACAGTTTAAATTAAAAATTTACCTGACCATCTCAGATTTCAATGAAATTTGGTATACTGGTACACACCACTCAGACTAAGAAAAATACAAAATTTTAGCTTGATACTTCTACTAGTTTCAAAATTATGCCACGTTAAAGTTTTAAAAAAATGCTCAAAATCGACCCGTTTGTAAAATTTTAAATTGCTATAACTCCTCTCAAAATTAAGCTAGAGAGGTGAGAGAGGTGTCATTTTACAGCATTTTTAAAGCCCTTTCTAAAAATGCATAGTACTACAAAGGTCATAATAAAAACTTTTTTAACAATTTCAAAATCAAAAATTAAATTTTAAATTTCTCAAAATGCTCCGCTTTGAAAATTTTGAAAAAATTCTCAAATAGTCCATGTATAGTGGTTAACTGATGGTATAAATTTCATTAGGGGGTGCAAATGGGTTATTACAGAAAAATTCATTTGAAAACAGACTTGCACTAGAATTTCCACTATAATAACGTCTCATTGGGAAGGGATAGAAGTATTTATTTAATTATAGACAAATACTACATTTTAAAGCTAAATTTAATTATTAGAAAGATTCTGACATATATCATAAGTAAAAAAGCCATTAAAAAATAGTTAGGTGAAACTGGGCTACTATTTAACACATATTAAAAATAAATTGATAATGGCATAATGCTTTTAAGAATTGTAAGTACTATTGGGTAATTTAGAGTATTATTGTTAGAACTTTTTGGAGAACAATCAACTTATATTTGTAAGTGACATATCAAGATAAATTATTAATTTTTTTTGTGTAAAAAAATTACCTAACTAATAAGTACGGTAATTGGATAGCACAATATTTCTATTCATTTCATTAATTAATTCATAAAATGAATAATTTGGGAGGTAATATAGCTTGTTTCATTGGAAAGATGTTACACTCCTCTTGTAAGGAGGTAGTGGTTGATAAGGATAAGGAGTGGTTAAATAAGTGATAGATTATTCATCACAACAAGTTGGCTCATGAGTTCTGCAGTGACGTGTCTCAACCTGTAGCAGTCTGCAAGTTGGAGACTGCAGCCTCTGCTGTTCACATGTTAGAGTCAGTTCAGAGTTTAGTCTCCATTCAGTAACAGGTGGTGTAACAGTAACAAGTATCTATTAGAGAAAAAATATATTTGTTGAGAGTTAAAGTGTAAGTGTTCGTGAGCAAAGTGAATGAGTGCTTGTGTAGTGATAGAGTAACTTAGTGCCTATTTCAGTTGTACTTATTTCTGTAGATCCGTTTGGTTTTACAATAAGACAGACAATATTTCTTAATAGATCAAATATTTTTGTCCAATAATTTAGATTAGTGAGTGAGTAATTTAATAATTTGTTTACAATTACTTCATTTGTTTAATAATTAACTGACAATATTCGTTTTTATTAATAAAACATTCCTCAAAATAAAACATTTTCATGGTTTTTAAAAATTAGTTGTTACGTCTACATATTTGAAGATTTTTAACAATATTTTCAATGACTTATTAATTAAGAATTGAAATGGAAAACAGGCATAGAACAATTAGATGTTTCAATCCTTTTTCAAAGAAAGATCATAGAGTAACAAAATCGCTTAGAACAGTAACCCAATGGATGCTTGAACATTTTCAAGATTTAAGCTTGCCTAAAGATGCTAAAGTATGTGACGTATGCAGAAAAGAGTTATCAACTCTAAAGAAAAATGAAGAAAGCAATCAAGCCAGTGCTAATTTTAGCCGAGAGCCAGAAATTATAAATAATTCTGATTCTGAAAATGACCCAGATTTCCAGCCTAAATCAGATGTTGTTCAAACACTTAAAATGCTTCTCTTCATGAACTTGGTGAATCACCGCTTGATTCAAAAAAAGTAAAATCAAAATGTTATGCTTCACAAAAAATTGCTAAGATTAATTCAGCCATGAAACGTAAACTTTTTACTTCTATTCAAGACTCCTCTTCTGATGAAGCTCATGAAACGCTTGACGATTCAGTTTTGAAAAACCTAAAAGACCATTTCTCACACTGCACTTCAAGAGACAAAAAGTTAATGATATTAACATGCTTGCCTGTTTCATGGAGCGTAAGGAAAATAATGCGAGAATTCAATGCACCAAATTACATGGTGAGGCAATCGAAGAAAATACTTAAAGATAAAGGTATTTTAGAAGGCCCTAATCAAAAACCTGGTAAGAGCCTGCCACCAGAAGTAGTAACAGCAGTACGGTCATTCTACGAGTCTGATGAAATCAGCCGAGTTTTACCTGGTAAAAAAGACTGTGTATCTGTTAAGACCGAGACAGGTGATAAAGCCGTACTACCCAAACGGTTAGTGTTGTGCAATTTAATGGAGGCCTATCGAACCTTCAAAGATAAAAATCCTACAATAAAAATAGGATTTTCAAAGTTCGCAGAACTAAGGCCAAAAAACTGTGTGCTGGCAGGTGCTAGCGGTACCCATTCCGTGTGCGTTTGCACTATAAATCAGAATTTAAAATTGATGTTAGAGAACGCAAAAATTAGCTCAATAACTAATGGTGAGCTGCTTACATACAAACACTGTATTGCCAAAGCACTTTGCAACCCTGCCTCCATTAGTTGTTTCTTTGGTGAATGTTCAACCTGTCCAGGTACAGATTACATAAAAAAGTTATTGGAAGAAAGTTTTGAAGAAAAAGGTATCGAAAAAGTAACTTTTCGTCAGTGGCTATCAGTTGATAGATGTAATTTGGAGACAATAGAAAAATCAACTTCAGAGTTTATTGAGTTATTTGTTCAAAATTTGTCAGCATTAATCAGACATGACTTTATTGCTAAAAGTCAAAGCTCCTTTCTGTCTCACTTAAAAGAGAATCTTGAGAGCTCAGAGTACCTTGTCATGTGTGACTTTTCCGAGAACTATAGCTTTGTGCTTCAAGATGAAGCGCAAAGCTACCACTGGAACAGTGGTCAATCAACTGTCCATCCATTTGTGATCTATTATAAAAGGGAAGGAAAAACCAAAAAAACACGTAAGCTTTGTTATCATTTCCGAAGTTTTAGAACACAATACCATAGCAGTGTATTGTTTCCAAAAGAAACTGATAGAATTCATGAAAGATAAATTTGGAGACAACATATCTCGAATATATTACTTTTCTGATGGGTCCGCCGCACAATATAAAAACAGGAAAAACTTTACCAACCTGAGCTTTCACTCAGAAGACTTCAAAATTGACGCAGAGTGGCACTTCTCAGCAACTGCTCATGGGAAAAGTGCCTGTGATGGTGTTGGAGGAGTTGTAAAGAGATTAGCCGCCAGAGCCAGTTTGCAAAGGCCCTATGATGACCAAATTCAAACTCCATTCCAACTGTACGAGTGGTCAATGCAAAATATATTTGTGGCAAATTTTGTTTACGTTACACAACAAGAGAATATTGAAACTGAGAGGCACCTAGAAAATTGGCTAAAAAAATCTATAACGATAGACGGAACACAGAAACTCCATGCATTCATTCCTATGCCTTCTTGTAATAGCAAAATTAAAGTAAAAGTTTTTTCAGAATCCACTGAATTTAAGATTGAAACTGTTACAACGATTCAAGATCGTTTAAGTTTAGCAGAAGTCAGTGGGTATGTTACAATCGTCTATGACAACAACTGGTGGCTGGCTTATGTACTAGAAAGAGAAGAACTCAATGATGAAGTAAAAGTTTCATTTTTAAACCCAACTGGTCCATCGCCTAGCTTCTCTTTCCCAAGAAGACCGGATAGTCTTTGGCTTCCTGTGACACATGTGCTAACTAAAGTAAATCCTATAACCCCAACCGGCCGAACTTATAAGTTGTCACATGAAGAACAGAAAAAAACCATCGAAGCCTTCACCGACTTTGACAAAACTTTTTAGAAATGTTAAAAAAGGCTGCCAGTAATAATGTAAGTAATTATGTTCATTTAATGCAAGTTTTCCCTGAAATGTGTACATAGCCAAAGTGAATTTAATATAAATATATGGTTTTAAAACTTAACAAAAATACTATGTGTCAAATAGTAGCCCAGTTTCAACTAACTATTTTTAATGGCTTTTTTACTTATGATATATGTCTAAAGCTTTCTAATAATTAAATTTAGCTTTAAAATGTAGTATTTGTCTATAATTAAATAAATACTCCTATCCCTTCCCAATGAGACATTTATAGTGGAAATTCTAGTGCAAGTCTGTTTTCAAATGAATTTTTCTGTAATAACCCATTTGCACCCCCTAATGAAATTTATACCATCAGTTAACCACTATACATGGACTATTTGAGAATTTTTTCAAAATTTTCAAAGCGGAGCATTTTGAGAAATTTAAAATTCAATTTTTGATTTTGAAATTGTTAAAAAAGTTTTTATTTTGACCTTTGTAGTACTATGCATTTTTAGAAAGGGCTTTAAAAATGCTGTAAAATGACACCTCTCTCACCTCTCTAGCTTAATTTTGAGAGGAGTTATAGCAATTTAAAATTTTTCAAGCGGGTCGATTTTGAGCATTTTTTGAAAACTTTAACGAGGTGTAATTTTGAAACTAGTTGAGGTATTAAGCTCAAATTTTGTATTTTTCTTAGTCCATACAGGGTGTGCCAGTATACCAAATTTCAATGAAATCTGAGATGGTCAGGAAAATGACTGTGTTGAATTGATATGGAATGACCCAGGGGGGCGCTATAACCACTACACCAACCAGCCATAATTTAATTAAAGGGTGTTCGGCATAGCTCCCTACATTTAACTTAGGCTACTCTTGTTGTGTTTCTGCGGTTAATAAAAATTTGCAGTTGTCTTTTGTAAACCTATATCTGGCCATTGCTGCACCAAATACCCGTAAATGGTAAATATGTGCATTCAAATGTAACTGCCCTTTGCTTGTTGTAAATTTATTATACTGTGATCAGTAAATGTGCGTAGGTAATCAAATTTCACTGTCGCTCACATTTTTTCGTAAACCTACTATTACCGACCTGCGATCAATACGTTTTCACCTTCGGTGGGTAAACACCTGCGATCGTCATTTGTAAAAATACTTCTAGGCCTACTGCCTTTTTTAAGCACAACCAAAGTTAAGGGGAGTCCGAGTTCCTAGCCTAGAAGTATTAACTAAATGTCATTTTTTCAGGTGATATAAGAGCTAGGACTCTGAAACCTTTTTATGCTTTAAGTTAATCTATATTATTAGACATTGAGACATGATTATTGCAGAATTACAATAAAAAAATACAGTTAGGCTGTGGGTTTTTTTGTATTCTGGTAAATTTTCCCGTGAAGTTATTTAAAAAAAATTTGTTTACAAGTTTCTGGTTAGAATTTGATGAAATCCCTGTGTCTGTGTTGATATTGAGGTACAATAAACACTGGGAAAAAATATGCCAGGCCTCGCTGGTTGCAGTATTTTTGTTTTTATTTTTTATTAGGTATTTATAATAGAATACTTATTAAGTGTTATATGTCGTTACAAAGAGGAATTTCCGAAGAAAAATATTCAACAAAAAACTAAAAAAATTTTTTCATGTTGGACTCCCCTTAAGGCTGTTAATAAATCTGCAATAAATTTTTTACAAACCCGTCTGCACTGTGAGCGCTCCCCCCCCCCCTCCACTCCTTCCAAGTAGGCTCTGGCGCTACAAGGTTACATGGGAGAGATAATTAAAATTAATTAAAACTAAGTTTTTATCTAATTAAACATTTAATTAAACTGAAAGAAACCGAAGAGATGCTCGAAGCATCAATACTTTATTCAGCCCATTTTTCCTCGCCATATCAAGCCTCTTGCTAAAGAGCACTTACCAAAACTAAAAATATGAAGGAGGAATTTTACTTAGGCTTACTGAAAATTTTGCTTTTAAGGCCTAAGCTGTTCTATTTTTTCAGTGTTATTGTCGCAGCATTTAAAGTTAGGTATACAATTAAGTTAGTTGTATCTTTACCAAGAGAAAGTTAATTACAATTTAATTTTATCAGGCCATGCTCTTCTTGAACTCAGCAAAGATAAATCAAGCCTAAAACAAGCAGAAAGTCACTCCAACCAATTTCTGAAGACTCTTCACCATGTGGAATCAAAACTTACAGAACAAATTAACTACCTCACTCAAGTGTCAACAGGTATTCTTTTCTTTATTTGTACGTTATGGCTATTAATTTTGTTTTCAACATACTACACAGTAACATATGTTTTCTGTTTACTCTTGGCTGGAAAATTACTCGTTGCTGATCAATTCATGGTAAATTTACCGTGTAGCGCACAGCAAATTTACCGTGCACTAGGAAACGGTAATGACGGATGTCAACAATCTTATTAAACAATCAGCCAATTGCTTCTGCAACATGGAACATGCATGCGTAGAGGAACATGCATTGAACGACGGTTTACTAACCGACGTTTTATGCATGTTTATTGGTTACTTCAGAGGAATGTGGTGGCAGCAGTGGTGGCAGTAGCAAATGTTTGTTTATTTATTATCGTCTAGGTTTGAAGAATTGAGAAACATACCCTAGTAGTTTTTGCAAGGAATACGTTGTGATTAAAAAATATGTTTTTTTTCGGAGTAGTTTGATGTAAAGTATCTTACGTCACACGCCTGGTAAGTTTTACTGTACTCACATGAAAATCCCGCACCTACCAAGCGGCTCGCGCAATGCTCATACCTTGAAACGTAATCCCTTCTATTAGATAAATTAGGCATAAGTTATTAAAAATTCAAGGGTAAGGAAATTCCACAAAGTTTTATTCTAGCTTCATAGTTATTCTAGCTTTGACAAAAATTTGGAAATTTTACACGTCCACAATTAAAAGGCAGTTATTTAAATTGCTTAGAGGAATTTGAAATATACAGATCTATGAAAACTGGCCACAGCAATGTTTTAAACGAGCAAACATCATTCCAATCAAATATAATTTATGATGCGGCGATAAGGGTAGCAAGTAAACAAAAGAACGAGAACAGGACCACGGCTGGCGTTCAAGTGATAACGGCGAGGGGATCAAGTCCACCTGCAGCCCCCAGTCATGACATCGCTTCCACCCGTGCGAGATCGTAATTTCTGTGCTAAGTTTGGCCAAACAGTTTTATGATTTGTATCATATCGTTTTTGTGTCACATAAATGTGGAAATGTGTTTTTAAAAAAAACTTTGATGACCTCCCAGGAGTGACAACGTTGTTGTATACAAAAAGCCTGATGATGAGGGAATAACCTCAAAACTGTGGTCGCATAATTATAATGCAAGATTTGGATTGTTGACGGAAAATAAGGTAAAATAAGCCATTTTGTATTTCAGTAAGCAATCCAGGGCCAAAACTCACACAGTGAAGAATTTTAATGCAATAATAGATCAGTGAAGAAGACAAAACATGAGAAAGCCATTTTAAAATATACTTCGGTGATGAACTAGCCTACATTTTAAGTGCTGATCAGGTACCTAATTAATTTTATTTGATTTTTCAGGCCAACCACATGAAGGATCAGGTTATGCTTCACAGAAAGTACTGCAGATGGCGTGGCATCGACTGGAGCACTTGAAGAGTCGGGTCAATGAGCTGGAACGTATCAAGAACAAGCAGTTGCAGTCTCGCGGCGCGATGCGGCCTGGGCCACCGATGGGTCAGCAAGCTCAGTAAAATCAGCAACCCATGAATCAGTGAACCACTTCCAGCGTGTGAAGACTTTTCAAAGTTGTGAAACTATATTTATTTATTTATATACATAAGTGTCGCCCTCGTTTATGGGTAGTGTATTAATGTAATTTTTTAAAGTAAAATATATATATGTGATTTTTAAAAAAAGATTTCTCTTTTTTTATTGTTCAATATTCTTGGAAGTTACCAAGGGCGGGCTCTCTGCTGTAGGAGGAATACAGAATGTAGGATTGGATGTCTTATGGGTTTAAATCTTGAAATTTTCTAAAGTGTCCCGTTGAAATGAACATTTTGGTGAAAACAGGGTATCCCGTAAAAATAAGGAAATCACAAAAGTGGCCGCCATTTTGAAATAAATTGAGATAATTGAGTCCCGTTTTGACCAAGATTTTCCTCTTGATAAGATATTTAAAGTTATTATATCAATTTTTTACAGCTTCATGAAGAACATTTTTAGATTCAAACCCAAGTCCTCCATTTCTGAACACCTTGATCATTGTTTTCTTCTTGATTGACAACCCATCCTTGGGGATTTAGCATGATATTCACATGGGTTGAGTGAACATCTGTGCCAATGTTGAGCCAACCGGCACTTTTTCCTTCAATTAGTTTTATCTGACTGGGCTATTAACATTGAGGCGAGTAGCTTATAGGTTAGGAACATTTAGAAGAGTAAGCTGGAGGAGTGGAGGTGTCAACCAAAAAGTACAAGCGGCTTGAAAGCACAAGGGGTTGTAGAAACGTAATTTCCATAGATTCAGGAATATAAATTGGTCTGCAACCCTCTCAAGAATTGTTGTTTGTGTGCCTAGCATGTCATTAGTTTGGTTAAAATGTGGGTGAGTGAAATCAAAAACCTACTTGACTGTATTAATCGCCCAGTTTGACTCGACCCATGTAAATCTGCTCTTAGATTTCAAAACTTAATTGCTTAAGTAATAATAACTGCAATAATTACTGTAAAGGTAAATAAGTTGTGCGAGTGATGGCGATATTTGTACAAATCAGTGAGGCAGTAAAAATCAGTGATGGCAAATATCCATGATGATCCGGCTATACTTTTAAATATTGAGAAGGGGTTTTTTAACGGACAGCGAATCTAAAAAACTATGAAATCTACAGAGCTGAAATTTGGTATTTATACTCTACATGGGTTATAGATATGTCCTAAGACACGGTTTTACAAAATTCCCTTCCTATGGTACTCCAAAGTTTTAATGTTAAACTATAGGGAAGCTGATGAGGTTGTCATGGTATCCTTAATGTAGAATCAATGGAATAAAGTCAAAGCCTTAGCCAAGAAGTTTTTTCTGAGGGAGGTTTGAGCGGTGACCTTTTTTACAAAATTACGTTTACACCCCTGATGTTTGCCTCTGTCGGCGCGCGGCCCCAAATCCAGTGCTGTCTGCGGTTACACAAGCTTACGAAATTACTTTCTGCCCTTTCGTTTTGATGCTTTTCCAGTATTTTGGCTGGTTTGACTCAAGATTCAAGATTTTATTTCCATTGTACATGTTTACAAAGAACAGCATGAGTACAATAATTTAAATGGATTTCCCCACAAGGCCAAAATGGCCAGAGAGTGTGAAATTTTTCCACAATGCCAGAGAGAGAAAGTAATAATTTTGCTGACTTCTTTAAAATTTTCTCAGTACTTGCAAGTACTGAGAACATTATGAAGAAATTCATGGGCTTTTATTGACTTTTCTAAAGCTTATAATAGTCTAATTCAATCTAAAATATGGGGGAAAATGAGGAAATTCGGAACTCCAAAGAAACTAATTAATCAAGTTAAAATGACGATTCAGGGATCAAAATGCAAAGTTAAAAACTGGGGTGAGACAAGGAGATGGGATTTCACCAATTTTATTTAATATAGCCATTGAAGACGCACTGCAGAAAGTTAGACAAAAAATATTGGACTAAGGATGGGAATTAACCTAGAAACATTCTTGCTTTCGCACACGATTTTGTTATTTTAAGTGAAAAGAAAGAAGACCATTTGGAACTAACAAAGATTTTCATCCAAGAAATCCGGAGGATGGGGTTACAAATTAAAACTTAATGACGAAAAAACTATATGCACTTTTCTAAACTAACAGTAGCAATAGACCAAATTAATGAAATTCAAACTGGAAAGCATAGATTTTAAAAAGTTTAAATTTTTAAATATCTAGGAGTCTTAATTTCAAGCAAAAATAGTGAGGAACAAGAAGTAAATAACGAATAAATCAGGCCAATAAAATATGTTTAAAAGCATGTAACAAAATACTACAACTTCAAAAATTTTATCACTCAAAACAAAAATTAAAGTCAACTACACAATCATCAGACCAGTCTTATAATTTATGGAACTGTGACTTGGATGAATAAGAAAGAGGAGAGAAAGCTAATTATTTTTTGAAAATAAGATACTAAGAAAAGGTTTTGGACCAGTCAAAGACAATGGAGAGTGGAGAATAAGGCATAATGCGGAATTGAGAAGAATGTATAAGGCCTGCATCAAATATTTTATAAAAGATCTTTTATAACAGATTTATTTGACCAATCAAAATTAAAGTTTTTGTTTTGAAAATCAGCTGACTTTAACTTTGATTGGTCAAACCAAATCTTTTATCAAATATATGATAGTGTAATGCGGGCCTAAGCAGGGGTGCCCAGCCCCCCCCCAAGGGCAATGACGCATGCCCCCCCAAACCAATCCTAATGCCCCCCCCCCGAAGCATGACAACCACCCCCCACCCTTTAATTTCTAACATTAGTTAGTATGTCATTAAAACAAACACCATATCCTGCCCTATCAAAGGGTATTATTGCGTTTTATTTACCAAACTCTTAAAAACATAATTGACTACTAAGTATCAAGTAATAAAGTGATAAGTATACAACAATAAAGCATACCAGCATTAGGTAATGAAGTGATAAAACATATAAAACACATTTATTTATAAGTAAGTTTAGTTCCAATAGCGTGAATAAAAAAGTCACTAATATGTTTCTAGTTAATGAAAATCATGAAATACTTCTTACAGTATGTGATACTAGTGATAAATAGAAATAGGCAGTGTTGTAATAGTATATTTCGCAAAAAGGACCGAAAATGAGGTTTTGCAGGCTCGAGATCTTGTTTCAAATTCGAGACACTCAATTTCGTTTCGTTGTTTTGAAACGATCGAGAGCTATAAAACTCTTTCGTCCGAGGTGCGGACTCTACTTTTCACCATATTACACATTGAAATATAGCCTATATAACAATAAAATCTTCTTATTTATTTGACACACTAGAAACCCAAAACTCTGAGGTTATGAGCGCCGATACAACTTCTCTGTCATGGTTTAAACAAACACAGCTGAGCCATGAAAATCATATGATCGCAACTATCCTGTCTTTGGAACCTATTGAGTGCTCTATTATGATGTTCTCACGTTGATTCAAGCAAATAAACGATCAGCTGACTTTCGGCCCAAGGGCCGAAAGTTTTTCGCCCCCTGGCGGAAAAAAGCTGGTTTCGGCTACCAAATAAAGTTAGTAAAACAGGTGATTACGTCGTTGTGAGGCGAAAAATCTTTTACAACCTTATTTTTACCAAGTATTTTTAATTTTCACAGTTTATAGTGGTGTATTAATTTAATATATGGTTTCCAAAATGTCGAGGCGTTATTGTTTTTACAATAACCAGATATTTAATTATTTTTTTACATTTAAATGAATGGACATGACTGTAAATATAATATAATGTTGGGATTTTACATCATTAAACACTAAAACCGTAGTATTTAAATGGCATCATTCTCGCAGGTACGTTCAAAAACATATTGGATGCTTGTTGGTTAAAAAACATCTTGGTCTTAGGTGCTGGTAGAGGTATGAGGAACGTCAACGTCATGTGTGATTGTTGATTGACTTGAGTCTGGAACGTACTTTTTCCATGGTCCGTTTGTCGATTTTAATTTCAATCCTCAAGACTAAACTACTAGACTAGGCTGGGAGGCCTACTTTTCATAAAAAAAACACATAAAACCACTCCGTAGTTTGCCACAGATAAGAAAGTACAGAATACAATTCAGTTTCTGTATATCTAACTAGCTAAAATTGATATCCACCACGTCATCACAACACATTGTGAACTTGTAATCACCATTCGCTTCTCTCAGTAATTGTACAATTTGTAAAACTGCCTCACCGCAATCCAAGCAGGCAAGCAGGTACACCAACCGTGCTTCATGCGACGGGCGATTGACTGTTGCTATAGTCTTACCCAGGGCCGCCGAGAGGGGGGGGCAAAGGGGGCAGATTGCCCCGGGCCACAAAAGGAAGGGGGCCACATTTTGAGCACAGTATATTTTTGGTGGATTATTAAAAATTAGGATATTTAATTGAAGACGGCCAATATGAAATGAAATATTAGAAAATACATAAAAATTATAGTCTTAAAACGTGTATTAACTAACTAAAATGCCCTTTATTTGTCTTATTTTGATTCAGTTTCATTTGGTTTTCTGGCGTCTCGTCAGGGGCCCCCCGAGGTTAGGCCCAGCACTAGGCCTGCGCCAGATCACACATTACTAAATTCGTACTAAACTGGGTCCCTGTCGCTGGTCCAATTGGCTGTCCCCAAAAATTCCTCACAAAACGTTGTACAGGCCTACGATGGACCAAGGAAAAGGATTCCTAGCTACAACTAAACGGAGTATATATATACTATATTTTACAAAGAACAGTAGTTACAACATTTACGTGACATGACTTGTTTTGCAGAGATGAGTAACTTCTTCAGCTTCGTTTCTCTTCTTAGTTTCAGTTTAGCTACGTACGAACCATGATCCAATGAAATGCAGTTTTCCTCATTAAAAAATTTAAGTAAATCGTGACGTCATCAGCGACTAGAAGAATGCAGCTTGATTGAGGCCTCCAGCTGGTACGATAAAATATCTAGGCTGATCAGAAAGTTCTTATTACTGGCACCTCTGATTTAGGCTTTACTTTAACACAATGGTAACATGCTATAGCTAGGATACAACCAAGGTCTGTAGATTAGAAGAGAATCCACAGTCTGATATTATACTCTCAGGCAGGGGCGTGCCGACGGGGGGGGGGGGGGACGAGCGGGACCGGACCCGTCCCAGAACTATTTTTTTATATAAAAACTATAAATATTTCGTACAATATTTATTATTTAATGCCTCATTTATAGATATTTTACGGCATTTCTGTTCAATTCCCGCGTCATTTCTTTCGATATGGCCAGGAATATTGAACACTTAAGGCACCTTACACACCGATGATGAGGACACGATGTCTCTGACTTTTATTCTATTCAGGCAACCGTCTGTTGTCTTTACGAACAAAACTTATGGTATGATACTGGTGTTCATCGTATATGCGGATTGAAATTTAAAAGGGATGTAGGAAACCGTTCTTTGACTTTGCGGCAAGAAATATCGTGTTGTTTCTGTAACGGCAAATCTTGACCGTGACATCGTGTCCGTGACACCGGTGTGTAAAGCTCCATTTAATAATATTGGTTGGTTTTCGAGTTGCATGTCAAGGACAAGAAAATACATCGTGTCCACGGGGCCGTCCAAAAATGACATCATCGATTTTTGGTGATTTTTTGGCCCCCTCCCTACAATCATCTTACTGTCATAATCCGCCTGACCCCTGCCATTCAAAAATGACGTCATAGGGTACAAACTCCTAAAACAATACCAGTCTTTGGGAAAGCCCAATTAAAGAGTTCTTCTATTGATTTGTTAAAACCACTAAATTAAGTTTTAAACTCATTTCGGCTAATTTGATGTCAATCAACGATTCAAACCAGATCTTTTTGAACTTTGTAGAACTACATTTGCTGTAGAGATGCATGGCTGACGCTGCCTGCAAATCCAAAAACATATTTATCATTGCACTTACTGTAGCTTAGTTCTAACCTGAAGCTAAAACGACCATTTTAACGGATATTGTAAAAAGTCGAGGACATACTTTCCAATCCGTTTTTCTTTAGCTTAATGAATAAACATGCATAGAATGTTTACAATATTCCTATCTAAATTGGTATTAAAATATAATTTGGAAAATGACGCCATCCCAGCGTTTACCCTCTCCCCATGCACATCATCCTACCGTCATTTCCATTTTGGACCCCTCCCCCAATTTTCAGATGACGTAATTTATGGACGGCCCCCAAGTAGCTTCTGGTTTGACCCCCCCAGGGCAAAATCCTGGGCACGCCACTGCTGTCAGGTTGTCTTACTTATTCCATCTCCCATATGACCTGTGGATCCAAGCCTGTGATTTCAATGATAGACCCAATATCAGGATCTAAGCAACTCTATTAGCATTAGTCCCGCATTACACTATCAAATATTTTATGAAAGATCTTTTATAAAAGAATTGATTTGAACAATCAAAATTCAGGTCAGCTGATTTTCAAAACAAAATCTTTAATTTTGATTGGACAAATAAATCTTTTATAAAAGAGTCTTTTATAAAATATTTGATAGTGTAATGTGGGCCTTAGGTAAAATATAGCCTCAAAGGAGGTAATAGTAATATGCCTCCTCTGATTGGTCAAGAGCAATCACTTTTTTCCAGCTGGAGATTATTATGTTTCCGGTCTACAGAAGATGTCAGGATTTGTTTACATTTTTGACTGAGGTAACCTAGGTGTACCATTATTCTTCTCTTCTCTTCTTCTCTTCAGATCTTGGAATACAACCGGATAAACTTTCTCCTGATGACGTCACACAGGCCTTATGGAAATATAAGAGTTAATTAATAGAAGAAAATCCAATAAAGAGGTTTAATTAGGTAGTCCTCAATATAACTTAGAACTGTTTCTTTAATCCTTTTAACCCCAAGTACAGGCTTCTTACAAACATTGCTTAGTCTGGTGTTTCCAATCAAAAGATTCATTAGGCGTATTAAAAATAATTTTACCTAATTATACAGTTTGTGTTCTAAATTTGAATAAATTTACAAATCAAAGGTTTACTTCAGGCCTACGATGAAATTGTTTAGTTTTGAATAAATTAAGATAATATTCAACATTTTTAGAACAAAAGAACAAAACTTTTTTAATCAGCAGGATCTACGATTTTAGCTATTCAAGAGATAATAGTATTTTTATCTACGATTTCTATCTATTGAGGGGCCTCATGCTCAAACTTTGCCCCGGGCCTCCAAAAGTCTGTCGGCGGCCCTGGTCTTACCTCTAACGGCCAGTGTTGCATTGCACAGGATTTGGCATTTTACCCGCCAACTCCAATAATTATCCTCACTTTTACCCGGATTTCCGGCACTAATCCCTGCAAAATCGCCCCAGGTACTAAAATCCGGATTGTTAGCCGAAAAACCTCGTAATGATTTTAAAAACAACCAAAATCATATACTTTCCTAAACTTGCTGGGTAAGGAGGGAAATATTATATCAATAAACTGCACACTATATATTAAAATATGTCTATATTTCCTTCAAGAATTGTTCTTGAAAACCATAAAAACCAAATTATTTTTCTCACCTCACGTGGACATTGGACATTTGCAAAGAAAACCATAATTTAAAAGATCCCCGGCTTTACCCGATTTTTTATGTATTTAGGATGCCGGGTGAATCTCCGCAGCTCAAGTCTAAGATCCCCGATTTTACTCAATTTTTCATAATCCTCTCAATTAATTCCCCAAACGGCCATCAAAATACCCGTAAACCGGGCCAATACCCGGGTTTCTGGTAATACCGCAACGAAATAACCAATGCAGGACAACTATACCAAATACAATACCAACTTTCGTTCAAAAAATAAAATATCTTGAGTTCCAAAAAATCTTGTACCTCGTCAAAAATCCCCGATTTTACCCATTTTTTGTTGAGTAATTTTCCTCAACCCAAGTCTTACATCCCCGGTTAAACCCGTTTTTTTAACCACCGCCAAGTCCCTGCACGGCCTCCAAAATACCCGAAAACTGGGTAAATACCCAGGGCTAAAGAAAAAAAGAAAAAAGAGAGGGCTGAACCATTTCGCCATCTGACTAGGCACCTGGTCACGTGACGAGATGACGTAGTCAGTGTGACATCTGGTCCCTGTGTCAAAACAGATTCCTAATGATTAATTTGAAACTGCAAATCACCCCACTGCAAATAATTTCCACACGAAACAACAACCCAACAACTCATCTTAATTAATCACTAAAAACCTATCTTACATTTACTAGCACAATTTAATCTTGTTAAAACTATAACTGCAATGTAAATAAATGTTTTAAAAAATCAATTTTTTACTTTTATTTATAAAAATCAATTCAGTAAATAAACAACACATAATAACCAACTTGTCTCTGATAAACATTTCTAAACTCAGCTGTCCATAAACATTACTGAGCATTACATTTTATTAGTTGCCTCAAGATCCATGAGTGGCAGCACTTGATGTCAAACTAACTACGTCACAGAGATCACATGTCGGCATTTCATGGAAGATCAAAGAAATGAATCAGCCCTCTCTTTTTTCTTTGGCCCTGGTAAATACCAGGTTTTTGGCAACATTGCTAACGGATGTGTCAGACTGGGTTTACAGACCGTGTCTGATACCATGGGCCTTTTATGGGCCCGATGTCAGACAGGGTTGCCAGTCGAGCCAGTGCCAACTTCAAAATAATTTACCAATTATGGATTGACGTGGAGATTTCGGGGGTTGGTTTACATGGCGAACTTGAATATATGGCAATGGCAATCCTGATGAAATGGTTAGATAAAAAAAACAGTACTTTTAACTGTTGCGTATGGTTATGATTATTTATTTGTTTGTAATTTTCCCTTATTCGCTGGTTTAAAATTCCTCACAAAAAACCATAACTCCGCCCGAAAAATCATGCCCCCCCCCCAAATTTGATGGCGCAAATTGCGCCATGACCCCCCTTCTGGGCACCCCTGGGCCTAAGGCCATGGATCCTGCCCGTGTAAGAGCTAGACTGCTAAGATGGGTTGGGCCATAGCCCTCTCTAGTACAGTATATGCCATATTGAAAAAGAGAGTGTCCGACCGGTCCAGGTAGGCCCGGACAGCCCTAATCCACTGTTGTCACAATTCCTATTGTTGTGAGGCCGGCCGGCGACGGGGGTGGGCAGCCCCCACGCCTGAGTCATAGACTGCGGGCCGCTTCGAATTTCCTTATATCAGGAATAACTCAAGAAATAATTCGCCTGCCGGCCTCACGACAATAGGTGTTGTGACAACAGTGGATAGGGCTGTCCGGGCCTACCTGGACCGGTCGGACACTCTCTTTTTGAATATGGCATGTACTGTACAAGGCTGCGGCGCTAGTAAACGGCAACATTGCGCCTAAGGGTTAAAGCTGATTTGTTTATCCATACTATCTTATGCCACTATTTTTTATTTACTTGAAACCAGCTGGCTCTGTAATGGTTTTTACTATTCAAAAAAACCTTGAGAAGCAGCGTTGCCAGGTCGAAGGCCGCGGCCTTATACTTGAAATGGCTATGGTTGGGCATGTCATAAAAGAAGAGAGCAAGGTACCCTTTTAAAAGAGGCGGGCTAGGGACGGTGGAGCGCTGCCCAGTGGAAACTTCTGGAAACACTGGTGTTTGTTTGGTTTGGAGATAGTGATGGGCAATTTGATTATTCTCGGTGAATCAATTCATATGAGTCACTCAATTTTAAAGATTCGAAATTTGATTCGGTTCTTCTATTCATTTCATACCTACAGGGGGCTGTTTCTAAACGATGTTGGTGAATTAATCAAATTGACTTTGTATTTTGTAATACTAAGATTCCGTTTCAAAACCGTTAAGATGCAATGGGGATGGACTTTAACTAGTAGTTAGTGATTAGTAGCTAGAATTGTGAAACCCGATTAGAAACACCCCCAGGTAAAACGTAAAAATTATGCAATTAGCTGGTTTATGTTCAATGATGTGTTTTTTTACCTCAAAATACCATTTTCAATACGGTTTACAATTTTTGGGCATGTTAATTCCAAACTCAAAATATATTTAAGCTTACTAAAACAAATAAATAATAGGGGAAATTCGCTAAAAGAAATAATAATAAATCATTGATTTGGTTGAATTGCTTTTGTGTTAACGATGGTTATAAGGAACACTCCAAACCACTCGATTACAGACAGATGATTCAATCGTTTACACAATTGAGAGGTGTGGACTGCTTTCTTGTTTCTAGGCACATGACCTTTCTATGGAATGTGGTCTTAGGCTGTTTCTAAAAAATATTGAGAACCCAGTGACTTCAAGGTCATTAATAAAAAAAATATTTTTTCTTTTTTATCGACTGCACTACAAACAAAACCGTTTGCATTGGCATAATTCGTTCTATTCCGCTAATTTAAAGATAGTAGATGGTCCTCATAATTAGACCAGATCGTAAAATGTAAACCAGACAAAATTAATTGTGGTTCGAATCCCACAACATCAACATCGAATAATGTTGATCCCTTAGTTCAGTTGCCATTGGCTGCTGGGCTATTAATTAATTAACATTCCTGTCTAAAGGAACATGTCGGCCTTGACTACAAGATCGCACCACAATCACAAAATCATCCTTCACTCATCTGTCATTCAGAACCCTCAGAACTTTCATGCCATTACAGAACCCTCCTTATGGAAGGATGTAGTTCCCGCCGCCGAAAAAGAGATGGCGCCGTTCAGTCCGATTGGAAGTGTTATAGCAGTTTACGGATCAAGCCACAGATGAAGAACTATAGTTCTTCATCTGTGATCAAGCTGACTTTCTGAAATCAAACAGCTGTTTTGTATTGTTGTATCTTTTACCATAATGTTTACCTATTTTGTTACAAACATTCTCATTTTGACATTTTGGATAGTGAGTAGATGCGCGGACTATAAGGAGCCAGCTTGAACTATTCCATGCATCAGCGCTAATTTCTCCTCTGCTTTTCGGCGGCAAAACTAAAAAAAATAACATTGGATGTCCCTACTTATATATATATATATATATAAGAGGGTTCTGTATACATTGTTTATACCAATGTATTGGGCTTGGCTTAAAATACCTGGGTAGGTCGCAATTTCAAGTAATGTATCAAAATTGCGTGCGTTTGATTCGCACCACGAATCGATTCCTTAAACTTAAGAATCATGATTCATTTGATTCATTCGATGAGTCGATTCCATCACTGTCACCAATCCTTGTTTGGGCTGTTTGTTTTGTTTATGGAGTTGGAGATTGGGATTAGAGTTAGGAGATAGTGGTGATGGTGTTGTTGTAGATGAGTAGTGGATACAGTAATTAGTTTTATTTTTGGATTTAGGATAAAGTGTTCTCCATCCCTGTTTTAGCCTAACTCATTGAAAACAACATGACTGCTCCAATGGAGAGAATTCAAACACTGGATGCCATAGAAAAGGATATTATTTTATGTTTGCAAAGTGCAGGTGAGTTTTTACTCTAGTAATAACCTAAATCAAAACTTGTGTTAGTGCTACTTTCTTTTTTTAAATCTTAGTAGACTGAGGCCTATTACAGTGGAATCTTTATAATTCAAAACAATTTGGATAGGCCCCTTTTCGGATTAGCGAATTTCCGGATGGAGGGAAATTGTTACTGAAACAAAAATAATATCAGTACCATAAGAGTTTCGCAGAAGGTGCATACCCAGTCTATCTTGGGGCCATGGTGGGAACCGTGGTTGCGAAAGCCTGCAATCGAATTGGTTCGATATCGATATATTTCTATCGATTGTACATTCCGATTCTATTGAGCTGCCCTGAACGAAAACAACGAAATAACGAAAATGTAAAGAAATAACTAATCAAATGACAACTGTTTGCAAACTACAGCCATCCAGGAAAAATATAGTGTGTGATATAAAGATCCACGGAGTGATAAAGAAGTTTATCAATTTTATGACACTGAAAACTAGCAACTCTTAGGCCCTCCGGCCTAAGACACTGGGCGTTTTTTTTATCGCGCGATAATTCCTCCACCGCCGTCGACGAAACCGGCGTTCATACGTAAGTGGCGGTAAAATAACACCACAGAAAAAAATATCGCCAATAACGGTACCATTTTAATTTTGAGAGACGTCTGTGGGTGTTTACCAAATGCATTTTACCGTATGCCGATCACAAAATTCCTGACGTCATCAACACGGTACAATGTTTAGCTTGTCTTGCCGTCTGACCACGGTGGCGGTAAAAAATCCACCAAATGTGTAAGTTCTCATTTAATTGCATGCGCCACTTTGATGACAAAGCAGAAAAATCCGCTTTTGAGCGGCGGTAAAACTACTGCCAGCGGCAATATTATCGTGCGGTATTTCTTCTGCTCCGTGTGTACGCGTCCATCAATGCACTACGGGAGAGCGGAATTTTTACCGCGGCGTTATAAAACGCTTCGTGTCACTCCGGCCTTAGTTGCACTCTTTATGCAGAGCAAAAAAAAAAAGATACTCCCAGCCTTAGCCCATGTGAGGCCGGGATGTGGGTGTCTTTGTTATCCTCCAGTTGGTTCTGGTAAAATATTATTAGCCTATAGTAAGCTGAAGAAATGTCGGTCCACCAGGCTCTCTTAAAAGTATAATGAAGACTGTTACGATGAATCGATATCTGAGTCAGAAGTGGCAGACGTCAAAAGTAGAAAAGAAGAGCAGTAGGGGTGTAAGTTGCGAGATTGTCAATTGAATAAGTGACACAGGCAGCGGTGACCTGTCCTTGAACATAAAACTGACTAGAATAGACTTATTTATTATATATTTGTGATATTTTTGTCTGCACTGATCACAGTTCAGTTATTTTCTAGGTTAAATGTAGTTTTTAAGCTATTAGTTCTGGAGGAATTTAATTCGTAATTTCATTGTATATCCGATACATTTGGCGATATATAGTAGCGGAAGAGGGGTGAAGAGGAGGGGTGCGCCAAATCAGCTCAAGCGTAGGGGCGCCACACCTGTTGATCAGGCCCTGGTATTCATTCGTCTTTTGCAAACCTACCTCTGCCTCTGCCGCATCAATTAACTTCCCCGTAAATAGTAAATACGTGTGATCAAATTAAACGGCTCTTTACTAATCATAAAGATAAATATGTAATGCTATTGGTAAATACCTGTATAGTTGAATAATTTTACTGTCGCTCACATTATTTGTAAAGTTATTCCTACTGTTAAGTTACCTGCGATCGATTCGTTACCACCTGCGCTCGGTTAAAACCTGTGATCATCATTTGAAAAAATACTTCTCCTGTGTACACACAATCAAATTTAAGGCTGTTAACATGTGTGTGATAAATTTTTACCCTTTTTTTACTTATGTTGGGAAAATTTCGATCCTGATGGCATTTTAGTTGAAACGGATCTTCTGTTTTCCAGTGTATCTATAATCCACTCTGCTTACAATTTCTTAAGCAACTTATTAAGGTCAATGTTAGGCTTAAAACGGTTTGAAGGAATGGCATTAGCCTACCAAACAATTTTTTTCTTAGGTCTCCCAACAAAATTTCATCCATAAAATAATTGTCAATGTTAACTCTTAACAGGCCCGGCGACAGGATTTTTGGGCCCCTGTGCAATCTACAACTCCCCGGGCCCTTAAACCTGGCAACCTTTTTTTTTACTTCTTTTGTGTGTTTTCGGCCCCTTTCAAGCAATTTCGGGTCTTTTTATGGGTCTTTCCGGGCCCCTATGCATTAGCCCCCCTGTGCTCCCGCCTGTCGCCGGCCCTGACACTTAAAACATATTCAAAAATATTCAAAATACACAATTTTTTAACCTACATCAACTTGCACAACTGCAGAGTCTAGGAGCCTTGAAGTATTGAACTTATTTCTTTCGTGTGTTTTCGGCCCCTTTCAAGCAATTTTGGGCCTTTTTTGGGGTCTTTCCGGGCCCCTATGCATTAGCCCTCCTGTGCTCCCCCCCTGTCGCCGGCCCTGACTCTTAAAACATATTCAAAAATATTCAAAATACACAATTTTTTAACCAACATCAACTTACACAAATGCAGAGTCTAGGAGCCTTGAAGTATTGAACACAAGCTGCACTGTGAGTGCTCCCCCCACTCCTTTCAAGTAGACTGTCGCTAAGAGGATACATGGGAGATCGTTAAAACGAATTAAAATTGCCGTTATTTGAACACCTATGTTGTTCGCCGGTAGCGTTTTAAAGTTAGTTAAATTTCCTATCAAATGGTGAGGTTGTTTTTACGATTAATATTTTTTATTGTGTTATGTAGAAGATTTACTAAAACTATTGCCCTGGACTATAACCATGTTATTGATTTAAGTGTACTTTAATGATGAATATGTTCATAATACTAAGTTTATATCTAAATGAACAGTTAGGCCTAAGTAGGCCTAACTTAATGTAGAGTGCACGAAATACGGTAGGTGGCAAAAACTGTACACTCATAAAATTTCATGCTAAACCTCAGCTGAAATGACTGAATTCAAAATTCTTTATTGATTCGTAAAAAGTCTGAATGAAATGTTTTTGTTGAACTGTCAAAGCTTTGTTTATGTTTCTCATGGTCTTTTACGTGTAAATTTGTGTCTACTTTACCATATAATGTTATATTTGGTTAACCACTCAAACAAATAGTAGACAATAATTTTGCTAACAGCGCACTCACTCACCCGCCTTATTTTCTGCTCGCGATTATAATCCTTTTTCCTGAAGAGATGATCGAGTATCTATACTGTATTCAGCCCATTTTATCCTGGCCATAACAAGCTTCCAGCTGCTGCTAAGGAGCACTACCAAAACTAAGTTAAAAAGGTGAAGGATGAATATGACTTAGGTAGGCTTACTGACAGTAATTTTGCTTTCAGGGCCAAGGCTGTTCTATTTTTTCTATGTTTTAGTAGGAGTGTTTTGTTGACAGTCTGTAGGCCTATACAGTTAAGTTATCAATGTCTTTACCAAGAGAAAGTTGATTAGAATTTAATTTTTTCAGGCCATGCTCTTCTTGAACTCAGCAAAGATAAATCAAGCCTAAAACAAGCAGAAAGTCACTCCAACCAATTTTTGAAGACCCTTCACCATGTGGAATCAAGACTTACAGAACAAATTAACTACCTCACTCAAGTGTCAACAGGTAAAATATTCTTTTCTTTATTAGGCCTAGTAGGTTAGGCTATTATTAATTTTGTTTCAAAGATAAGTTAGGCATAAGTTTCAGAACGGTCGTGGTAATCCGAATATTTGTTTGCAAGGGTTTGTCGGATTATCAAATTGTTCTGGCTGACGAGGTTTTAGGCTACAAAAAAAGACTAGCAATTTCAACAAAAATTTATTTTAGTTAAAAGACACACAGATAATAAAACTATAAAACATTGTAACATTAATGGTAGTAAAATAAAAATTAACCTTGCAATAATACATAGTTGAGGAAAATTACGAAGCAACCTACCTCAAACAGTATTTGTATTATTTTTTTTACACTAGAATCATAACATTTAAAAAGATCCACAAAATAAAAATACAAACTATATTTCAATAATAACTCAATAACTCCATAGGTAGGCTCTAACACAAAAACATTGCCTAAAAATTACACAATCATAATTATATCACCGTCATAAGAAATACATGGTTTATGTATCTAACAACAGCTATTTGCATTTCAGATGTCGTTTCAGCTAACCCTAAAGACAGTTCGGGAGGAAAGTCACATGAAACGAAAGATTGGTTTGAACAAAGGTGTTTGGCAAAAATTCCAGCCAGTAAAAGTGGAAATATTTATTTATAATATGAACGTCTCGCTAGGAGATCCCGGTATTTCATGCAGTATAACCCGTGATCTCGCTATGAGATCCTCAGCACTAAAAGGGTTAATTGCTGATCAGGTACCTATTAATTTTATTTTATTTTTCAGGCCAACCTCATGAAGGATCAGGTTACGCTTCACAGAAAGTACTGCAGATGGCGTGGCATCGACTGCAGCACCTTAAGAGTCGAGTCAATGAACTGGAACTCATCAAGAACAAACAGTTGCAGTCTCGCGGCGTGATGCGACCTGGGCCACCGATGGGTCAACAAGCTCAGCAAAATCAGCAACCCATGAATCAGTGAATCACTTCCAGCTTGTGAAAACTTTTCAAATATGTGAAACTATGTTTATTTATGTATATAAGTCCGTCGCCCTTGCTTACTGGACTACTAGTTTATAGACAGTGAATAGTGTAATTTTTTAAAAGTAAAATATGTGTGTCAAATTTAAAGAATATTTTCTTTTTTTGATAGTTCAATTATAGGTTGACGACCTAAAAAGAGCCCGAGGATAACAGGGCTGCCAAGAGGGTGATGGGTGCCCGAGTTGAGATTTTGGCTTGAGCCTTATAGGGCAGTGACATATGGGGCGATTTTTATCATGGCGGTGAAACTGCCGCTGCCTTCGTTTTCGCAGTAGTGCATAGATTTAAATGGATCGCAGCAATATTGTTGCTTGGTAATACTACCGCCCTGTGTGTAAGCGTCCATTTAAATCTAAGCACTACTGCGAAAACGATGGGAGCGGCAGTTTCGCCATCGCGATGAAAATTGTCCCGTGTCTCACCCCATAGTGTTTTCGGCAAATATTTTTAAGGAACACAAAATGTATGATATCATCAGAGGATACAATGTGTACATTATTACATTTCCCATTGTCAGTGTGTTTTGATTCTTGGGGCCCTCAGCTAAAGTCTGGTTAGGGCCCCATCACAAAACATGTTTCTCATCTTAAAATACATACAAAACTCAAACAAAAATCAAAATCTCTTAGTGAAAGAGAATTTAGTGGATGATTTCAATTCATACGACCATTAGGGCGGATTTACATGGCTAGAGTTAGCAAGTTGCTACTCGCCTGTTCAACTTTCCTGTTCTAACCTGCTAGTCAAATCGGATGTAAAAAGGGGATTGGGGGAAAAAAATTCCGGTTGGCTGATTGTTATTTGACCTAACTAAACGTCATACTTGGGAGTTCCTTAGGGCGGAGTGTCCGCTTTAGGAGGAATACAAGGTGTTCCAGATTTGGGTGTCTTATGGGTTTAAATCTTGAAATTTTCTAAAGGGTATTGTTAGTATGAACATTTTGGCGAAAACACAGGGTATCCCGTGAAAATAAGCAAACCACACAAGTGGCCGCCATTTTGAAATAAATTGAGATAATTGAGTCCCGTTTTGACCAAGATTTTCCTCTTGATAAGATATTTAAAGTTATTATATCAATTTTTTACAGCTTCATGAAGAACATTTTTAGATTCAAACCCAAGTCCTCCATTTCTGAACACCTTGATCATTGTTTTCTTCTTGATTGACAACCCATCCTTGGGGATTTAGCATGATATTCACATGGGTTGAGTGAACATCTGTGCCAATGTTGAGCCAACCGGCACTTTTTCCTTCAATTAGTTTTATCTGACTGGGCTATTAACATTGAGGCGTTCCTCTTAACAAGACATTTAAAATTATATACATTTTTTACAGGTTCATGAAGAAAATGTTAAGGTCCAAACCCAAGTCCTCCATTTTTTAACACCCTGTATTCTTCTTGAGCTGACAACCCATCCTCAGGGAATTTTAGCATGACGTTCAAATGGGTCGAATGAACATCTGTGCCAATATTAAGCCAACTGGCACTTTTTCCTTCAATTAGTCTTTCTGACTGGAATATTATCATTCAGGGCGAGTTCAGTAGCGTTATAGGTTAGGAACACTTAATAGAGTAAGCTAGTATTTTTTTTAGCAGTAGTTGTTTAGTTCTATTTAAATGGATGGTTAAATTTTGTTTGTACAAACTCACATAAGTACTAAAAGTTCAATGGCAAACTGTCAACCAAAAAGTGCAAGCAGTTTGAAAGCATGCAGGGCGTGAAAGCGTAATTTCCACAAATTGATGATCATAAATTGGTATCCAACCCTCTCAAGAATTGTTGTTAGTGTGCTTAGCGTGTCATTCATTTATTTAAAATGTGGGTGAGTGAAATCAAAAACCTACTTGACCGTACCTCTCGCCCAGTATGGCTCGACCCACGTACATCTGCCCTTTAGATTTCAAAACTTAATAATTAATTGCTTATCAAGGCGATTTTGACACATAAGTAACAATAACGGCAATAATTCAAGGGAAATAAGTTGTGCCATTGACTATAAACGTCATTGGTTGAGCATTGAACATTGAAAACATTTTGGTATAATTGTGATTTGCTTTACTATCAGGGCCGGCGACAGGATGGGCAAATGCACAGGGGCCCAGATTCACATGAGATGAGTGAAAATTCCGGGCCCGGAATCACTGAAAATAAGAAGAAAAAAAGGTCGTCAGGACAGGGGCCTGATTTCCTCAATTTTACTGGGCCACCGGGCCTGAACAGTATACTGAAAACTGCAGATTTGTCTTTGGGGTTTTTTCGAGCCATTTTGTTGTTGTTGATATTCTCTTTTGAACAAAATCTAATTCTGTTTCTATCACTTTGTTAAAAATCATTTAAAACTTGAAGAAAGTACTGCAAGATACATTGTATTATGTGTTAATATATTTAAATTAAGTTTGTTATAGTGATGAGTAAAAATAAAAAATAACAAAAAAGGTTTTATAAAAACGATTTTATGTTACTCAAACATTTATTTTGCCTGTATTTTTATTATTTAGTGTTCATTTGGCACCTTGGGGGCCCCTGGCGGATTCCCCCTTACACCAGGGAGACCCTTGGCACCTGGCAATCACCAACCAGCCGACCTGGTCAGACTGCCCCTGGCCTCCACAGAGGGAAGTGGTAAATTCATCACATCAATCCACTGACAAAAAATCTTCATATTTTGTAAAGCAAGTTGGGTTTGTAACCTAACCGGAAGTTAACATCTGCAACCGGAATTCATCGGGTATTGTTTAAACTTCTTGATCTCTGAATTGAAGATTTCATGTTCTTAATCCTATTAAATTTCCATCCCCAAACACTTTAGATTTGATTACACCTTGAGTGGGATTTCTCTTTGGGTTTCTCCAGTTCACCGATACTATAATATCAAATTTTGCATAGGTTATCTCTTAAAATGTATGACCCTTTTAAACATGCGACTTTATTCAGGGTATATCAGAAAAACACCGACAAACTTTGTGATATTGTTTCTGAGGTCAAAATAAATAAAAAATGTCATACAAGTATAAAGATACAATGCCCTATCTCGCTCCATTTTCCGAGTGTCTGCCTGAACATGTTTTTACATGATTAATCATAACTTTTGAACTACTAGAGGTACCAACTTCAAACTTGGTACACATAGGTTGGCTAATAGGACCTATCTTTGTACTGAGTATCAAGTTTACACTTTTTAACTTTTCAAAATGGCGGCCGTTTTAATTTTTCAAGGCTTAATAAATCAGACACTACAAACTTTTATAAAAAATAACAAGTGACAAAAAATGTGCAAAAGTTAATTTCTTTTAAGAAAATGTACAATTTTAATAAGGTCATAACACTAATAAAAGGACTGCCATATTTTCAAGCGGTTAAACCCGGACAACTAACCAAGGATGCTCCAGTGTGTGATACCGAGGGTTTGGGGGGTATGGAGTAGGGTAGACCGGGGCACATTTACGCGGATTAAAAAAAAAATTTTTTTTTCAATTCGTGGTCGTTCTTTTGAAGTTTTAAACATGACAGTTTTATTCAGTGGTTAATAAGGTTTAATTTTATATACAGAATGTTAACTTTTTTATTTTTATTACAGCACAACAAATTATTATTCATGTTGATGTCGGGTGCGTAAACCTACCCCGGGTTCGGGGCAGGTTTGCGCATCAAGCGGGGCACATTTTTGTATACTACAAAATGTTATAAATGGAAAATAACATACAGTTAGTTAATGATCTATAACTGATTTATTGGTCTTTTAGCTTTTATCTTATTTGTCATCTTTTTCTGGTTTTCAGAACGTAATTTATCACCATCTTTAGAAAATCAGAACATAATTTTAAAAAAAGAAATATTTAACTTTACTATTTAAAGTATAAATTAGTTCTAGTTGGCTAAATACAAGTATATTAGGCTTAAATGATGACACGCATGATTAAACAGCATACAAAAGGGAAAATGAAAATGAAAATTATTTTTAGGGGCACGTACAGGCAGTCAAAGTATGCGCAAACGTGCCCCGTTTCAACTGCGTAAACGTGCCCCTGTGCCATGTTTGATTTTATATTAAATGTGCAACGTAATCCGTTAACGTTTCTTTGCTTGCAAATACATCACTTAATTAAGAAGAAACTGCTGTTTATTACTGTATAATTGTTTATGATAAATTCTGCACTCTGCTAACAATAAGCATCAAAAGATATATAGCAAGATTTACTCGCCTTGTAAGAAAACAGATTCCATCCACCATCTGCAACACCACAGCTCCACTGACGCTCAAATTGTTGTGGAAGCGCCCGTTAGGTAGCAGCATCGACCTGACGTGTCTGGTGGCTTGCCCGCTATAACCGGTTTTGAAATAATGACACGGCGTAAACGTGCCCCATGCGTAAATGTGCCCCGGTCTACCCTACCCCCCTAAGTGAGGGGGTCCGGGGGTCCTCCCCCGGAAATTTTTGGAGGTAAAGGGTTAATTCTAGTTAATTCTTGCAGTAAAAATTAACTTCAAGCAGACTTATTTTGTCTCCAGATTAATGAGTAAAACTAATAAGTTTTAGGTAAATATACTGTCCAGTCAAACCGGGACGTATGGCAACCCTAACTAATAACGAAGAAAATTCAATTTTTATAAAGTTAAAACTTGCTAAATTATTAAATTTGCCTAAACGTATGGTTAAAACTTCAGAAACATTTATTTTTCTCCATTACTTGCCTTATGACCTTGTTAAAATAGTACATTTTCTGAAAGGAAAGTACATTTTGCACATTTTTTATCTCGTTATTCTTTATGAAATTTTATAGTTCATGAGTTATTAAGCTTTGAAAAATGCAAACAGCCGCCATTTTGAAATGGTACAAAGTAGAAACTTGATACTCAGCACAAAGATAGGTCCTATTAGGCAACATATGTGTACCAAGTTTGAAGTTGGTACCTCCAGTAGTTCAAAAGTTATGATTAATCATGTATACCTTCGATCATGTATACGTTCAGACCGACAGACGGAGCGAGATAGGATGTATACTTATATGACACTTTTGATTTGTTTTGACCTCAGGAACAACATCCCAAAGTTTGTCGGTGTATTTTGGATTCACGTAGTATAATATTGTCGATATGTGGTATTTTATTATGTTTTAATGTGATGTTATTTTTCTGTAATTTTTATTAAATTAAAATTATTTTTGAATTTGAATAATAATTTACCACCCTCAGTTAGTGGTGGTAAAAAATGAGGTCAGTAAAAATGTCGGAAAATATGGGGTTGGCGTGCAAAAGGTCAAGTAGTTGTGATTTTTGGATTTGGTATAAGTTGGGGTCATAACATACACACAGGGGTGGATTTACATATGGGCTTAAAGGGCTATAGCCCAGGGCGGCAGAATTCGGGGGGGGGGCGGCAAACTTGAGAGAGAAACCACAATCGGCCTCTGAAATCGTGGAAATAGCCTTGTGCTTAGGGTCCGGAACAGGGTAAAACGGTCCAAAAGGACGACAACAGGGCAAAAAAGCACACGAGCGAGTAAAAAAAAAAAAAAGGTCACCACTTTTGCCGAGGCGTAAATCCTGCCGTCGGGCGGCCTACTCCTCCTATTTAGCCCAGGGGCGGCAAATTTTCAAATCCACCTCTTAACATACAATCAAAGTTTTTGACCTGGTGGTGCCCTGTCACGCCTCAGGGCGGGCCACTTTTTGGTGCTTTTTCAAATTTCGACATATATATTAAAAACTATACATCCTACATAAATTATAAACTTATAAATTGAAAGGAGATTTGATTCCCTACAATTTTGTGTGTTTGCAGCTCTGTAGCTTTAATGGATCAGGAAATGTGGTCCCTCTAAAATCAACCAAATTCGTCCATTTGATTAAAATAGAAAATTAAAAAATAAATCCAGAGGCCACTAGAGTTGAGCCTTAAAAAGTGAAGTCAAAATGGATACTTTCAATTTTTTGTACAAACTCACATAAGTACAAAAAGTTCAATGGCAAACAGTCCAACATATTTTAAACTAATTAACGTTAAGACCAGACAAAATGTTAAGTATGCTTTTACATATTTGATTTTTACTGTGATTACGGTATCGAAGTAATACGGCTCTCATTAGCCCTGACCAGCTCTCTCCTCGTGGCTCTCATTAGCCCTGACCAGCTCTCTCCTCGTGCTTGCTCTTGCTCTAACATCGTATGTCCAACTAAAGGATTAGGGTAGCAGAAAGAGTTCACCAGTTTAGTTTGTTTTTATTCATAGTCGTAAATTATTGCTGGATTTGCCAAGATTAATTGATCGCGCTTTTATTAAAAGACATTGATGGATTATATAAATATTTTTAACTGAAAACCAAAATAAAAATAGGATGGGGGTCCCCCTGCGGTCCCTGGACATGCCCCAGCCCGGTCGACTGCCGGCGCCGCCACGGGTCACCGTATCAGCCGTGAGGCCGTCTCCGCGGAGCAGCGGGAAGGTCGGTTCTGGCCGCAGCCGACCCTCCCCGTGGACACCATGACGTGTCTTCAGTTCCCCTACCCCCCGGGCTTGGCGGGCCCAGGGGGGCGGCCGCGGGCGGTCGGTCCACGGGTCGGGGCAGCGGCCCCGGGGCTCGCAGGGATCCCAGCATCCGGCCTCCAAGTAGCTGGATTACAGAACTACGCCACGAGTTCCGGCCGCTTGACGATGTTTGACGAGCGTTGATAGGTGACGACGCAAGTACACTCTTGCCGGGCCAGGGCGTTTCCGACTCGCTCGAGAATCTTCGGCGAAAATTTTGTACGAGGCCAAGAGCGACGTCGGACGAGGCATGCCGAACCCACGTTATACTTTAGCGTCTAATTTGCCTTGGTTAGCACTGACCGGCGAGAATGTAGTTGATCAATAAGGAGGGAGGACAGAGTTCGCCGCTTGGCGCACAGATAGCGCTCGAGTGTGGTCGGCTGAGCCAGGAGCCAGTAAGTATCGCGTTGTTGTAATATTGGGAAACTTGGAAATGTAAACGATTTCTTTGGAATAAACGGATGTTTTATTCGCGTGATATTTTGTGTTTTTAATTTTTCAGAGAAATACGTTTATTCTAAACATGAGTGTTTGAACACAAAAGTTTAAAATGTTTAATATTAAAATAACAAATCCAGCAATTTGAGAAATGAATCAAATTAACGGAACGTGTTCTTTCTGCCACCCTAATCCTCTAGTTGGACTTACGAGGTTTTGCGGCGTGTACGACGAGAGCTGTTGATCATTTTACTTCGATACCGTAATCGCTAAGTAAAAATTGAATATATGGTACATTGAAAGCTTACCTAACATTTTGTCTGGACTTAATTCCCTGCATTGTTAAATCCGAGCGAGTTGTAGGCCTATTCATATATGAACACAGCCTGACGGCCATAATATGTAAGCCATTTTCGATGCACTATATGCTTAAGGCATAATAATTAAATTTTGTTTTATGGAAATTCGCTGGAGATGCAGGTGTGCTGCAACGGGTGTATTATATATATATATATATATATATATATATATATATATATACATATATATGAAAATGAACGAACGGTGTTTTTGGGGTCTAGGGACCTCAAAATGAAAAAATAACCTGGTCCCGGGCTTAAGTCTCACCGTGGCGCCTAAGATAATAGCTACTTCCCTATAGAGAAAATTCGCTAAAAGTAAAAATAAATTTTTTTCAAATAATTAAAACTTAAAATTTTGCTTTAAAACTTTTGTAAATTTTCACCAGATTATAAGATTGTTCAAAAAGTAAATTTTACCTCATTATATATTTACCTAAAAATTGTTAGTTTAACTTAATAATCTGGACTCAGTATCTGTCAGCTTTAAGTTAATTTTCACCGCAAAAATTAACTAGAATCAACCATTTTTTCCAAAATTTCCGGGGTAGGACCCTAGACCCCCCTTTCTTGGGGAGTGTCCCATACCCCCAAACCCCCCTGTGTGTCTCCTTCTCAGAGATCATATTATATTGGAGCACCCTTGTTTAGTTGTCCCAGGATTGATCCATTGAAAATATGGCTGGCCTAAGCATAAAGTACCTCAATTTTTTGGTGAGCTTGCACCCCCAAAGACTATTATGACTTAAATTTGCCCATGAGGTGTGATAGAAATAAATAAATAGCATGGAAATCCTTTAACAGTTAAATATTTTTGTTATTTAAGAAGGATACAACTTATTAAATACAGATGATAGAGTGATTGATACCATGGATATTTAAGATATTTTCGTTACGTCTTCCCAAAAAATTAAGACAGTTTTCTAATTTTTGTAACTTCAACATTTCTTCTCCTTAGACATGTCATTGGGTTGAAGTGGATGAAAATGGTAGTGAAACTACTTGAAATCAATACCATTGAACAAAATTTCACAATTGAAAATAAATCAGGGTAAAAAGTAAATGGTTCACTGTGCACAAATCTCGATTTCTTTTGAGAAACAACTAAATCCATGACCATTTGATTAGTGTCCAAGGTAATAAGTATTTTTGATAAAAAAAATAAAAATATATACATCAGTAATAACAAACTTAATATTACACTTGACGCCAGTTGACATAACTTATGAATTTTCGATACAACATCTATTGTCCATATAAATTGTAGCAGTAGAATTGTTCTAAATAAACCAAAGACAATGAAAAAACTTAGGAGAAACATAATGTTGGTAGAGAAACTCACAAATCTATCAAAGTCAAACACATTATTTTGGTTGTCATAATACCTATCCCACAAGTCATAAACCGTACAGAAGTACAAATTAGCTAAAAATGCTATAATCACAAAAACACTTGGAATCACTATCACCAGAAGCAAAATGTTTCTGATTTTTTTTAAAAAGTTTGTGAATCCGTCGTTATTTACTTTGTAGCAAATTTCTAGAAAAAATAAGGAAGTCAATACAATAAAACTTATGTGTCGAAATGTGAGCCCAGAACAATTTACTATTACTGACTCAATCCTGATTGCCTTCACCGACACACCTGTTGTTAATAATTCTAATATAAGAGTTAGTTGGCCCAAGCAATGGAGATTTACGTTATAAAAGGTCAGTTCCACGAACACCACTTTAGTAAATTTGTCAACCCAGTGTTTGTCAACCAGGTGGGCGACTACTTTGATTGTTTCTTGTAATGAGGACCCCAGTTTAGCTTTGTATCCGCCATTGTCATATATTTTACCAGATCGTCCTTGGAGTCTGTAAAATGTCTTCAGCCAGTTCGCTGTCGGATATGAGTAAGCCCAAGGACTATCGGATGAACTCCTACGTGAATCATAAACAGACCAATGTATACCAAATGAGTCAGTGTCTTCAGTTTCAGGACTTAATTCAGGAATACAACTGTATAATGGCTCAACAAAGCTGTTGCAGGGTTCTTTATAGACGCGCTGCTGCCTCAAGTAGGGGACCCCAACCATCCTCCAAGAATAATCAGAAGTCCAGAAAATTGAATTATCATTACTGCCATAAAGGGGCATTGAGTTGTACCATCTATTTTTGTAAATTACTTGTAGGAAGGTTTTCTCAAAATATCTACTCAAATCCTTTTTATTATAAGCATTAAAAAAGTTATATTTGTTGAAAGACCCTCGATTAGTATTAATCATAGTTCTTAAATGACTGTTTCTCTCGAAGTGTATATGTCTTATATGTTGTACGGTAAAGACTACAGTGATTATGTAGCATAAAGACAAAACTATCTGTAATACATAAACAAAATTATGAAATATGAGTTTTTTCTTCATAAATTTCTTTTGACTTCCAGCTTGAATTGGTGAGTACATGGGATGCTTCCTTCTCTCAACCATTGCCTCTAAAGCATCATTGTCCAGGTCGCCAGACATTGACATGTGAATTTCATCTTCACTTACTTGATAGCTAGATGATCCAGTCACATAACCCAAAGAGACAGTTATTGAAACAGCTATGATCACAATACTTACAGGGTTAAGAACAACTTTATCATTAACAAATGACATCACAATTGAAGAAATCCACTGTTTGCTTCTTACAGATCCCATCTTTAGACCATAGAGCATTATCAAATACATACATAGAATTATGATAATAACACAAGTAGTCCAAGTTGTAGTTAGCAAAAATTTGTTAACTTCAATTCCAAATTTTCCATGAGGCAATACTGCTGGTGCCAAATCTTGAGTTTTTATTCTATGTTTTGCTTTTATAGTGATTTGTTTGCTTAGCCCTTTCGCACCACTATAGTGTTTTTTATTCCCTGTAATTGGTGTAACAAAAGCAGAATCCAACTGCCTACCATGTTCAAAATATTCATCAAGGTATAAACTTTTTCTTAAATAAAGTTGATTATGATTTTTTACTGAGACACATTTGTAGCTCTTTTTAAACAGGAAATTAATAACATATCCAATTGCAGATACACAACCAATCGTGATAAAGCTGACATATAAGTCTCTTATATTCAATTGATAATTGAAATAGTCAGGTTTATTATTGTTAGGATCTGTGTAAAACATAATGCTACACAACAATGCCACTGATAAACTGCACATGAAAATGTTTACTCTTTGAAGTCGTCTTACAGTGCTCCTAGGATGTTGAGTCAACATTCCCATTACAGATCCTCTCTCTCTCACACATTTAGAAATATTATCATCTAATACTTTGCCTATTTTAAGAATGTCATCGCTACTTGCTGGCACAGTAAAAACCTCAGGATACTTGTTCACACTCAGCTCAATCCATTGTTCCACTATAAATAAACATTCCAAACAATTGTTTATGTCATAAATATGGACTTTATCACAATACCAACCTGCACAGATACCGAAATTGTCATGCCATAAATGAAGATATTGGATAAGACCGAGTGGTCTCGGGCATAATATAAGAAACCAATCATCAGATTGTCTTGTCATTGCTTTGTAAAATCTGCTCCTCAATGTGTGAGTTCAACCATTAGCCAACTGTCCGATTAGTTGAACTCCAAGGTTAGCGGAAGTTCTAGAAGAAAACAAGTACTTGTGTACACTGCTAATACGTAAGGGAACTTATCTTGTAGAAAATTGTTTTCCAAAATAGTTATAATTCCACAAAATTGGTCTTTTTTGTCAAGATTATAATAAAATATGGAAAGTATTACGTATATGATAAGTAAAGTTACCTTTAAAGATACAAAAATAGGATTATCCTTAACAGTCAAGAAAGGTTTGGCATCTGCAAAAGGATCAACAAGAGTTGGCATGAAAGGAAATATTGCTCCAAATATTGATAGATGGTTGCATTGGCAATGGATAATATTGCTTCTGGTGTTTGGTCCTACCGCACAACCTGATGTGCTCCACATTACTCTTTCCCAAAACTCACACATGATGTGCTATTGACAGCGAACGAAAAAGGAGATGAATAAGACAATGGAAGTCCTGGTCCTGGAAGAACTCCCATGTAATAAAATATATTCGGTTGAGCTACAGAAAAATCTGGAAAGTAATATGGAGATTCTTGAGAAATTATAATTGAATCTGAAACCATCATCATTTTGTAAGTGGGTCTATAATTCTCCAAAATGAGTACTCTCAGTGTAACATTCGTCGGTGGGTAAAGGAAAGTCACTACTAGATTACTACCAGGGGCAGGGTCTAATCTGTGAACTCTAATTAGCAAATCAAGATTATTTTTATCTGAATTTAAATCTAAAGGAATTGTGTGACCTAAAGGAATTGTGTGTTATTTAAGTTTTTCAACTGATTTGTCAAAATAAATGTTCATGTCAACTGTTGATGTAATTTTTTCTATAATCATGTCCTTCTTCATAGTATGTTTTTGTAGATGAATCAACAGTAAGTTACAAAGCTGGAAACCTTTCAAGTGAAACAAACTACTACCAGAAGTAATTTCTGAAGGTGGCAAACCAGGCTTTTGCAAAACACTTAAAAAACTATTTGGATATTTCTTAAAGCAGATCCCAAAATAAAAGCCCACTTACATACAATATAGAAGGAAACATGTCTAGGGTAATTTATTTGCTGGTGCCATCAACTTCTGTTTTGTTTTGAACTTCAAGTGATAATTCTAAAATATTCAACATAACTTCTATAGTTCTGGACATAGGCGTAATTCGGGGGGGGCAAGGGGGGGCAGTTGCCCCCCCAAAAATTTGAAAATTAAAATTAATTTTTAGGTATAACTAACGAAAAGTGACTAGAATGATGTTTTTTCAAGTTGTAAAATTATATTATTATTTACATAAATTTTTTATTAATATGAGTCTCTTCAATATGCTGAAAAGTACGCTGGTGGCGTAGTTTTGTTTGAAGTGTCCGATTGCAAATTTGCAAGAATACGTTTAGCGAACGAATACAGACACACACGCTATCCACTATGGCGTGCCGGTCGACGAGAACCCACTCCCACGCCAAATGACACGTCCACCAATGAACTAACACTCCACGATGGTCAACCTCTAAACTCTGTAGTGTTGGTCAGAGCCAGTGTAAGTAAGTTGCCTGTTATAAGACACTGTTCACCAGGGGTGCCCAGAAGGGGGGGAATGGCGCGATTTGCGCCATCAAAATTTTTGCGGGGGCATGATTTTTTGGGCGGGATATAGGTTTTGTGAGGAATTTTGAACCAGCGAATAAGGGAAAATTACAAAAAAATAAACTATCATAACCATACGCAACAGTTAAAAGTACTGTTTATTTATCTAACCATTTTATCAGGATTACCATCACTGAACTCGTCATATGTTCAAGTTTGCTATGTAAACCATCCATTGAATCTCCAAGTCAATCCATGTGTTAAGTTATTTTGAAGGGCGGTTGACAATGGGTTCTGGACTGGCAACCCTGTCTGACATCGGGCCCAGAAGACATAGTGTCAGACAGGGTCTGCGGCCCCGGTATGACACAGCCGTTAGCAATGTTACCAAAACCGGGTATTTACCCGGTTTTCGGGTATTTTGGAGGCCGTGCGGAGTTTTGGCAGTGATTAAGAAAAACCGGGTATAACCGGGGATTTAAGACTTGGGTTGAAGAAATTTACTCATCAACCTGGATATTAAACAATGGGTGAAATCAGGGATTTTTGACGATCGAGGTACAAGGATTTTTTGGAACTCTAGATATTTTATTTTTCAAACGAAAGTTGGTGTTATGCATTTGGTTTGGTTGTATTGGTTATTTCGTTGCAGTGTAACCAGAAACTGGGTAATAGCCCGGTTAGTGGGTTTTTTGTTGGCAGTTCGGGGACTTTATTAACATGATTAAGAAAAATCGAGTAAAATCGGGGATTTTAGAGTTGAGCTGCGGGGATTTACTCGGCATCCTAAATACATTAAAAAACGGGTAAAGCCGGGGATTCTCGAATTGTGATTTGCTTTGCAAATATTCAATGTCCATGTAAGGTGAGAAAAAGTCCGGTATTTGGTGTTTTTAAAGTCTTAGGTGGTTTTTCGGCTAACTACCCGGATTTTGGTCCCTGGGGGAGATTTTGCAGGGATTAGTGCCGAAAAACCGGGTAAAAGTGAGGATTATCAATGGAGTTGGCGGGTAAATAATAAATGTCATAGCCAATGTTGAAATTGCACTTAAATGAAAGGTTAGAAAGTTATTTTTTCACTTCCTGTAACTGCGGAGCCCAAACCCCCCACATTTTTTTTCAGGCTACGGCTTTGAGTGAAGTGAATGGTGATTACAAGTTCACATTGTGTTGTGATATCGTGGTTGGATATTAACTTTAGCTAGTTAGATATAAAGAAAATAATATGCATTGGCAAGTGCATATACCCCATAGATACTTTGGTATTATACGGAGGCCACTATTTTTAGAGATTTTTTTTATTGATTACCAAAAATGACTTTGTAATTGGAAAGAACATGCTTTAATTGACTTACTTTCCAAATTGGACATAATTATGATAAGCGGTCTTTGTTTTCTGCTTCCCAGAAGACAGCGATGTTGGTGAGGATGTTGATCGAGTCGCCGCCGCCACTAGCCACCCTTATTCAGCGCGCTGCGGCGGTTATGTTGAGTTAGTTTATCATAAATATGTTAGTAGGACTTTCCTTGTTTCGTTATGAAACGAACGATAGCAGATGAGTCATACTTTCGCCTGCTAAATCCCTTGACAGGTGATGCGAGTGCTCCGATCAACGACCTGACCTTGGCCTATTTCAAGGATATTTGGCGGGCAAATGTATGACTCATCTGGTATCGTTCGATTAGTAACGAAACGAGGAAAGTACTATTAACATATTTGTGATAAACTGACTTAACATAGCCGCCGCAGCGCGCTGTATAAGGGTGGCCTCCGTGTAATATCAAAGTACCAACCCATATTCTTCAGTACGAACTGCTAGTGCAAAGGGGGGGGGGGGGTATATGGTGTATGCAATCAAATCAGGATGAGGCAGTGACCAAGAAGATCTTGCCCCCCCAATCGAAATGCTGAAATTACGCCCATGGTTCTGGACAGCCTTACTGGCGGGTGAGTGAGTGCGCTGTATTCGGAATTGGCGTGAAACATCTGTGTTGTGTTGGCAATCAATCATATGATCACATGTTTAACTGAAAATGAAAATGAAAATGAAATAGTTTATTGCCACAGAAAACAATAAAAGTTCATGACAATCGTCAGAATGAAATTATTAACTAATACATAATTAACATGTTTATATTAGTTAAATTGTATACAATATACACCTAAAACCTTATGTCATAAAATTCATCAGGCAAGCAGCACCAAGAGATGTCTTAAGAACATGAACAAACTTGGTTCTAGGCAACTCCTTAATACCAGCAGGCAGAGCATTGAACATTCTAATGCCTTGGTATTCAAAACTGTTCTGTGTAGCAGATATTGCACACCTAGTAATCGTTATGTGATCTTTATATCTTGAGTTATGCTTATGAATATCAGATATTTTAGTAGAGTGTAATAAATTGTCTTTCACATAAAGTAAGCTTGACAAGACAAATAAAGAAGGTAGTGTGAGTATACCCAGTGAAATAAAAAGGGGTGACAATGAGTTAGTCTGGCAATTTTAGAAGCTAAAAAATCTACATGTGTTTGCCACTTTAGGTTAGATTGGCAAATTTAGGTTAGATAACTAAAGATGCACATACAATATGAAAGTTTATGCTGCAAGCTCATATGCAATAAATGTAAAATCTATAATCAAGGTCTCGTTGAAATCTATTTCAAACTTACACGTAAAATGACGGTAAAAGTTTTCGAAGAGCTTGCTGCAAGCCTAAGAAGAGGTTTTATTCTCATTAGTAGTGGTAATACTTAATATTACGTTTCGTATTGCGCAAGATAACTTTCGGTAAAGTATTGCAAGACAAATTTCGTAGTGTTGATGTGCCTTAAAAACATAAACAGTGTTTTGACAGATCGACACTATCATGAGTTTTAGCAGATGATTTGTAGAGTTTCCACATTTTGCCTCCCGCTAGTAAGACTGTCCAGAACTATAAAATTTCTTTTGTTTCTTTAACATTAGTTGGACTGTAAGTATTCTTAACAGAAGATTTGAATACTTCTGCCATTCTAGCAACCATTTTTACTTTCTCCCCCCTATACATAGTATATGGAGAAAGTATTGTTTTTGTCAAAATTTTCGAATTTGAGTTGTTAGTGGATATATTCGTTTTCGTGCTCCTTGAAAAAAAGTGGTTTTTAGCGTGGTGTCTGTCTGTGTATGTGTGTGCACGTGTGTGTGCGTGTGTGCGCGCGTGCGTGTGTGTGCATGTGTGTGTGCGTTTGTGTGTGTGTGTGTGTGTGTGTGTGTGTGTGTGTGTGTGTGTGTGTGTGTGTGTGTGTGTTCAAGTTCAAGTTCAAGTTCAAAAGCTTTTATTCAAAGAAATTCTTATACATTTTTACAGAAAATCCATGCACCTCATAGGGTGCGTGCGGACATTTTATATATACACGTTTTATCAATATTTAGTGTAGAGAGCACGAAATACGGCGGGCGGCAAAAACTGTAAGCACATCAAATGTTTGCTAAACTTCAGCTGAAATGACTGAATGAAATGTTTTTGTTGAACTGTCAAAGCTTTATTTACGTTTCTCAAGATCTTTTACGTGTAAATTTGTGTTTACTTTACCATATGATGTTATATTTGATTGACTACCCAAAAAATAATAAACAATAATTCCGCTAACAGCACACTCACTCACCCGCCGTATTTGCTGCTCGTGATTGTATAGTTTCAGGCAGTCCATGAGTCCTTATAGCTTTGCACTACTACTATATTACCTTATAGATTCAATAATTAATTATCAGGATCCTCAGTATATCAGTCCTTTTAAATATGCATAGAGGCAACAAAAGAAGTAACAGAAAATAAATATTAACAATAAACAATAACATAACAAGCAAGAATATAACAATAGATAACAACAAATACAACAACCGTTCAACAAAAAACAAGTAACAGCCATAGTAACAGCAACAATGGTAGCAGAACATATCACCAACAATGTAAGAAAAATAGGTCAACAATAAAAATAATAATATTGATACTAAATGCATAAATATAAATAAATTATAATATCAATAAATGATGATAATACCCGAATAAGATGGGATAATACCCGAAACATGTTGTCAAATTAAATAAAAATATTATAAAAAAGGGTACCTTGTTAATATTATGTTCATTTCAAGCAAAATGATGATAAATATATAAAAGCAGTTAACAATGTTTTTAATGAGTATTTAGGCTGGCTGCTGTATGAATTGCAAAACTTAAATTTTAAACTTTGGTTTTCTTTCGTAAAGCACATTATTGCCAAACTATTTAACAAGTTCATTAATAATAATTTTTGGGCCTATGAAGCACAATTGGTGTCTACACTTTTCTTTTCTAAAGACGGGGACAACTAATTCTAAAAATCTAGTTGATCTTGTTTCTCGAAATACCTCTCTTATAGTATAATTATTTGAATATTGGTTCATGAACATTAATAAACTAGATTTATAAATCTCACTAAAAGTTAATAGCCCACGTTCAACAAATACACGACTTACTCTATCCACTCTTTTTATATTTGAGATAGTATGAACTGCCTCGGCGCTGACACATTATTACTGGTTGTAAAACGGTCTGAAATGTACCTCCATAGTGAATAATTCCAAATCTCATTGTACTTTCAAACCAAGAAAGGTAGAGCCATTTCAAATACTCAGATTTTATGTGGCTTCTCATGTAATACAACGCACAATTTATTTTCCTTAGTTTCTTGGCTAAATTTCCTATATGGTAGTCCCATCTTAGATACTTATCTACTTACAGACCCAGGTATTTAACATTATCACTTCTATCCTGGTACATTTACAGTCATACAGGCATTGGTGTTGATGGCAAAATAATTCCAACCTATTTTGTATGTCTTAATTTTTTTCATTAAGATCAAAAAAGGCAATCCATTTACTTTTATTTGAATTTATCAAAAGCTTATTTTTACCAACCATTGAGAGATATGCTCTAAATCCTCATTAATTTTACGTTTTAAGGATACTTTGTTGTATGCCGAACACACCAACGCAGTATCATCTGCATAGGCAAAAATTGATGAGTGGTATCTAGCCTCCAGCAAGTCATTTATATACAATAAAAAAACACAGGCCCTAGAACCCCTCCCTGAGCCGTTCCATTGCGTACTCCTACAGTATCACTTATTACATTGTTTATTTTTACTCTGCTTCCTACCCCTGCAAAACAATTGAAACCACAACAGTGCTGTCCAACCCACCCCATATTTTTTCAGCTTACTTATAAGAATATCAACATCTAAGACATCAAATGCTTTCTGAAAATCCAAATATACTGCTAAAGTGTACTTATGCTTATCTACTTTGTTAGCAATACAGCTTACATGATTTTCCACTGCTAAGTCAGTACCTTTCCCTGGCAAAAAACCATATTGATTGTCTGACCAGATTGAAAGGTCTTGACAAAATTTCATTCTCTCTGGCAATGGAAAGAAGCTAATTCATACCCTAATCATCAGGGCCGCCGAGAGGGGGGGGCAAAGGGGGCAGATTGCCCCGGGCCACAAAAGGGAGGGGGGCCACATTTTGAGCAGAGAAAGTTTTTTGTGGATTATTAAAAATTAGGATTTTTAAATGAAGAAGACCAATATGAAATGAAATATTAGAAAATATATAAAAATTATAGTATTAAAAGCGTGTATTAACAAACTAAAATGCCCTATATTTATTGCCTTATTTTGACACAGTTTCATTTTGTTTTCTGACATCTCGTCAGGGGCCCCCCGAGATTAGGTCTGCGCCAGACCACATATAACTAAATCCGTACTACTGTCCCTGGTCCAATAGGCTGTCCCCAAACATTCCTCACAAAACGTTGTACAGGCCTACTATGGACCAAGGAAAAGGATTCCTAGCTAAAACTAAACGGAGTATACTGTGTTTTACAAAGAATAGTACGGTAGTTACAACATTTATGTGACATGACTTTTTTGCAGAGATAAATAACTTTTTCAGCTTTGTTTCTCCTCTTAGTTTAAGTTTAGCTACGTACAGGGGTGAACCCAGGGGGGAGATAAAAGGGATATATCCCCCCGAAATTTTTGAAAACAGAAATTTTGGACGACAAGACAACCATTTTCGGGTGCCGCGACGCGGCTACGATTTTTGTCTACCACGACGCGAAGCCGATTTTCCTCTTTCTTAACTCGACAGCGATTTTTGTTTACCGCCTCGCGAAGACGATTTTTTTCTACCGTGACGCGGTCGATTTTTTTCTACGGCGACGCAAGGACGATTTTGGTCAACTGCGACGTGACAACGATATTTTTCTAGGTACTGAGACATTCGTCTACCACGGCATCTACCACAACTAAGATAATCATCTAGAGCATCGACGATGTTTGCCTATCGCGACAACGATATTTGCCTACTGGTACCGTGACGTCCATATTCGTCTGTTGTGACGCGATACTCGCCTACCGCGACGACCTCATTTGTCTACCGTCACATTAGTGCGGTTTTTTTGAGTACCTAAATACTTCCTTCCCCCTTCTTTTAGAATACCCCCCCGAAATTAAATCCTAGGTTCGCCCCTGGCTACGTGCGAACCGCATGATCCAATGAAATGCAGCTTTCCTCATTCAAAAATTTAAGTAAAAATCGTGAAGTCATCAGCGACTAGAAGAATGCGGCTTGACTGAACCCTTCAGCTGGTACGATAAAATATCTTGGCTAATCAGAAATTTCTTATTACTGGCACCTCTGATGTAGGCTTTTCTTTTACCCAAAAGTAACATGCTATAGCCGGGATACAACCAAGGTCTGTAGATTAGAAGAGAATCCACAGTCTGATATTTTACTGTCAGGTTGTCTTATTCCATCTCCAATATGACCTGTGGATCCAAGCCTGTGACGTCAATGATAGACCCAATATCCGGATCTAAGCAGCTCTATTAGCATAAGGGTAAAATATAGCCTCAAAGGAGGTAATAGTAATATGCTTCCTCTGATTGGTCAAGAGTAATAACTTTTTTTCAACAGGAGATTATTAGGTTTCCGGTCTACAGAAGACGTCAGGATTTGTTTAAATTTTTGACAGAGGTAACCTATGTGTACCATTATTCTTGTCTTCAGATCTTGGAATACAACCGGATAAATTGTCTCCTGATGACATCACACAGGCCTTATGGAAATATAGGAGTTAATTAATAGAAGAAAAACCAATAAAGGGGTTTAATTAGGTAGTCCTCAATCTTAGAACTGTTTCTTTAATCCTATTTTACCCCAAGTACAGGCTTCTTACAAACATTGTTTAGTCTTGTGTTTCTAACCATAAGATTAATGATAACCATAAGATTAATGAGGCATATTAAAATTAATTTTACCTAATTTTACAGTTTGTGTTCTAAATTTGAATAAATTTACAAATGAAAGGTTTACTACAGGCCTACATGAAATTGTTTGTTTTGAATAAATTAAGATAATATTCAACATTCTTAAAACAAAAGAACAAAACGTTTTTAATCAGCAGGATCTAGGATTTTAGCTATTCAAGAGACAACAGTATTTTTATCTACGATTTTTATCTATTGAGGGGCCTCACGCCCAAACTTTGCCCCGGGCCTCCAAAAGTCTGTCGGCGGCCCTGCTAATCATGAGGGGAACATTTTTAGAGAGGAAGTGTTACACTTCCTCATTTTCATCTAGAGTGGAATTATCAGCTGCCTCTTAAGGGTGTAACTGCACGCCCATGGCGCAAATAAATCTTCATTTGTTAATATATATATATATATATATATATATAGAGAGAGAGAGAGAGAGAGAGAGAGAGAGTTGTATGATGGTCGGGCTACAGCCAAAACTACATGTCGTAGATACCTGATCTTGGTGTCAAATTAAAGCTTGGAATCTCTTGATGTGCACTATGGTGGTTTGGTTTGTGCCTAAGTTCTTGATATCTTCGAGAACTTAGGCACAAGATCGTCCGGAAGGGAACCATCTCAAGGATTTTTGAAGTTTTTTTAATAGTTACTATGGTTTCCGTTAGAAATAGCTACAATGGTTACCAGCAGAATGCAGCACTACGAAACATCAAGAATACGTACTAAGAAAGCAGCACTAAGAAAATAATCTCCCGGGCAAAGCCGCGATTATCAGCTAGTTATTCCTAAAAATTGCACAAGGCATAATATAATAGAATTAAAATTAGCTATCCTTTCAGCAAAAGCTGCGGGTATATATCTGCTAGTATTTGTATAAATTTAGATATATTAGCTGATCAATACGGTTTCACCCGAGGAAAAACATAAAAACATTTTAACGTGGGATCCGAGCCACAATTTTGCCTGGTGTTTTACAATTTATGAACTGGTCTAATTATGACTTATTGTACGAGAACAAGGCTGAAGTTTATAACTCGCACAATCGTTGCTATGCTTAAGGCATAATAATTAAATTTTGTTTTATGGAAATTCGCTGGAGATGCAGGTGTGCTGCAACGGGTGTATTATATATATATATATATATATATATATATATATATATATACATATATATGAAAATGAACGAACGGTGTTTTTGGGGTCTAGGGACCTCAAAATGAAAAAATAACCTGGTCCCGGGCTTAAGTCTCACCGTGGCGCCTAAGATAATAGCTACTTCCCTATAGAGAAAATTCGCTAAAAGTAAAAATAAATTTTTTTCAAATAATTAAAACTTAAAATTTTGCTTTAAAACTTTTGTAAATTTTCACCAGATTATAAGATTGTTCAAAAAGTAAATTTTACCTCATTATATATTTACCTAAAAATTGTTAGTTTAACTTAATAATCTGGACTCAGTATCTGTCAGCTTTAAGTTAATTTTCACCGCAAAAATTAACTAGAATCAACCATTTTTTCCAAAATTTCCGGGGTAGGACCCTAGACCCCCCTTTCTTGGGGAGTGTCCCATACCCCCAAACCCCCCTGTGTGTCTCCTTCTCAGAGATCATATTATATTGGAGCACCCTTGTTTAGTTGTCCCAGGATTGATCCATTGAAAATATGGCTGGCCTAAGCATAAAGTACCTCAATTTTTTGGTGAGCTTGCACCCCCAAAGACTATTATGACTTAAATTTGCCCATGAGGTGTGATAGAAATAAATAAATAGCATGGAAATCCTTTAACAGTTAAATATTTTTGTTATTTAAGAAGGATACAACTTATTAAATACAGATGATAGAGTGATTGATACCATGGATATTTAAGATATTTTCGTTACGTCTTCCCAAAAAATTAAGACAGTTTTCTAATTTTTGTAACTTCAACATTTCTTCTCCTTAGACATGTCATTGGGTTGAAGTGGATGAAAATGGTAGTGAAACTACTTGAAATCAATACCATTGAACAAAATTTCACAATTGAAAATAAATCAGGGTAAAAAGTAAATGGTTCACTGTGCACAAATCTCGATTTCTTTTGAGAAACAACTAAATCCATGACCATTTGATTAGTGTCCAAGGTAATAAGTATTTTTGATAAAAAAAATAAAAATATATACATCAGTAATAACAAACTTAATATTACACTTGACGCCAGTTGACATAACTTATGAATTTTCGATACAACATCTATTGTCCATATAAATTGTAGCAGTAGAATTGTTCTAAATAAACCAAAGACAATGAAAAAACTTAGGAGAAACATAATGTTGGTAGAGAAACTCACAAATCTATCAAAGTCAAACACATTATTTTGGTTGTCATAATACCTATCCCACAAGTCATAAACCGTACAGAAGTACAAATTAGCTAAAAATGCTATAATCACAAAAACACTTGGAATCACTATCACCAGAAGCAAAATGTTTCTGATTTTTTTTAAAAAGTTTGTGAATCCGTCGTTATTTATTTTGTAGCAAATTTCTAGAAAAAATAAGGAAGTCAATACAATAAAACTTATGTGTCGAAATTTGAGCCCAGAACAATTTACTATTACTGACTCAATCCTGATTGCCTTCACCGACACACCTGTTGTTAATAATTCTAATATAAGAGTTAGTTGGCCCAAGCAATGGAGATTTACGTTATAAAAGGTCAGTTCCACGAACACCACTTTAGTAAATTTGTCAACCCAGTGTTTGTCAACCAGGTGGGCGACTACTTTGATTGTTTCTTGTAATGAGGACCCCAGTTTAGCTTTGTATCCGCCATTGTCATATATTTTACCAGATCGTCCTTGGAGTCTGTAAAATGTCTTCAGCCAGTTCGCTGTCGGATATGAGTAAGCCCAAGGACTATCGGATGAACTCCTACGTGAATCATAAACAGACCAATGTATACCAAATGAGTCAGTGTCTTCAGTTTCAGGACTTAATTCAGGAATACAACTGTATAATGGCTCAACAAAGCTGTTGCAGGGTTCTTTATAGACGCGCTGCTGCCTCAAGTAGGGGACCCCAACCATCCTCCAAGAATAATCAGAAGTCCAGAAAATTGAATTATCATTACTGCCATAAAGGGGCATTGAGTTGTACCATCTATTTTTGTAAATTACTTGTAGGAAGGTTTTCTCAAAATATCTACTCAAATCCTTTTTATTATAAGCATTAAAAAAGTTATATTTGTTGAAAGACCCTCGATTAGTATTAATCATAGTTCTTAAATGACTGTTTCTCTCGAAGTGTATATGTCTTATATGTTGTACGGTAAAGACTACAGTGATTATGTAGCATAAAGACAAAACTATCTGTAATACATAAACAAAATTATGAAATATGAGTTTTTTCTTCATAAATTTCTTTTGACTTCCAGCTTGAATTGGTGAGTACATGGGATGCTTCCTTCTCTCAACCATTGCCTCTAAAGCATCATTGTCCAGGTCGCCAGACATTGACATGTGAATTTCATCTTCACTTACTTGATAGCTAGATGATCCAGTCACATAACCCAAAGAGACAGTTATTGAAACAGCTATGATCACAATACTTACAGGGTTAAGAACAACTTTATCATTAACAAATGACATCACAATTGAAGAAATCCACTGTTTGCTTCTTACAGATCCCATCTTTAGACCATAGAGCATTATCAAATACATACATAGAATTATGATAATAACACAAGTAGTCCAAGTTGTAGTTAGCAAAAATTTGTTAACTTCAATTCCAAATTTTCCATGAGGCAATACTGCTGGTGCCAAATCTTGAGTTTTTATTCTATGTTTTGCTTTTATAGTGATTTGTTTGCTTAGCCCTTTCGCACCACTATAGTGTTTTTTATTCCCTGTAATTGGTGTAACAAAAGCAGAATCCAACTGCCTACCATGTTCAAAATATTCATCAAGGTATAAACTTTTTCTTAAATAAAGTTGATTATGATTTTTTACTGAGACACATTTGTAGCTCTTTTTAAACAGGAAATTAATAACATATCCAATTGCAGATACACAACCAATCGTGATAAAGCTGACATATAAGTCTCTTATATTCAATTGATAATTGAAATAGTCAGGTTTATTATTGTTAGGATCTGTGTAAAACATAATGCTACACAACAATGCCACTGATAAACTGCACATGAAAATGTTTACTCTTTGAAGTCGTCTTACAGTGCTCCTAGGATGTTGAGTCAACATTCCCATTACAGATCCTCTCTCTCTCACACATTTAGAAATATTATCATCTAATACTTTGCCTATTTTAAGAATGTCATCGCTACTTGCTGGCACAGTAAAAACCTCAGGATACTTGTTCACACTCAGCTCAATCCATTGTTCCACTATAAATAAACATTCCAAACAATTGTTTATGTCATAAATATGGACTTTATCACAATACCAACCTGCACAGATACCGAAATTGTCATGCCATAAATGAAGATATTGGATAAGACCGAGTGGTCTCGGGCATAATATAAGAAACCAATCATCAGATTGTCTTGTCATTGCTTTGTAAAATCTGCTCCTCAATATGTGAGTTCGACTATTAGCCAACTGTCCGATTAGTTGAACTCCAACGTTAGCAGAAGTTCCAGAAAAAAAACGAGTACTTGTGTACACTGCCAATACGTAAGGGAACTTATCTTGTGGAAAATTGTCTTCCAAAACAGTTATAATTCCACGAAATCGGTCCTTTTTGTCCAGATTATAACAAAATATGGAAAGTATTATATATATGACAAGTAAAGTTACCATTAAAGAAACAACAATAGGATTATCCTTAACAGTCAAGAAAAGTTTGGCATCTGCAAAAGGATCAACAAGGGTTGGCATGAAAGGAAATATTGCTCCAAATATTGATAGATGGTTGCATTGGCAATGGATAATATTGCTGCTGGTGTTTGGTCCGACCACACAACCTGATGTGCTCCACATTACTCTTTCCCAACTCACACATGATGTGCTATTGACAGCGAACGAAAAAGGAAATGAATAAGACAATGGAAGTCCTGGTCCTGGAAGAACTCCCATGTAATAAAATATGTTCGGTTGAGCTGCAGAAAAATTTGGAAAGTAATATGGAGATTCTTGAGAAATTATAATTGAATCTGAAACCATCATTTTGTAAGTGGGTCTGTAATTCTCCAAAATGAGTACTCTCAGTGTAACATTTGTCGGTGGGTAGAGGAAAGTCACTACTAAATTACTACCAGGGGCAGGGTCTAATCTATGAACTCTAATTTGCAAATCCAGATTATTTTCATCTGAATTCAACTGCAATGGAATTGTTTGACTGACCTGTTCTTTAAGGTTTCTGATTGTGTTGTCAAAATATACGTTCATATCTACTGTTGATGTAATTTTTCCTATATTTATTATGTCCTTCTCCTTTGTATGTTTTTGTAGATTGATCAATAGTAAGTTTGATACTGTTCGCTTATCAAACCACCTAAATAAATTCTTATTGATAATACCTACACTCAAAGATAAAATCTCTTCTTCTTTTACCTCTTTATCTAAACCATTCATCAGCTCTTGAGAAACTGTTACAGGAATATCTGGGTGATACTGAAGGATTTTAGAAATAGTATAATTGTAGGTTGGATCACCCTGTAAAGCTTTGAGGATAAAGGAACTACTATCGGAAGTGATTTCTGAAGGTGGTAAACCAGGCTTTTGCAAAACACTTAAAACTGATTGAATATTTTTTAAAGTAGATCCTAAAAGCCCGCTAATGTATGATAAAGAAGAAAAAGTGTCTGTTGTAATAAATTCACTGGTGCCATCAACTTCTGTTTCATTTTGAACTTCAAATGATAAATCTAAAATGTTCAATATAACTCCTAAAATTTCTTTTGTTTCCTTCACATTAGTTGGTTTGACAGTATTTTTAATGGAAGACATTAATATTTTTGTCATTCTAGCAACCATTTTTCTTGTTACTTTTAAAGCCTTTACATCCATATTACCTTTTCCTAATTTTAATAAAGTGTTATACAAGAGTAGACTGTTATCTTTTACATCTTCCACTAACTTGATTTCTCTTGGATTTAGACCATTCAGTAAAAGATCTAAAAACATTTTTTGTGTATTGTTATTAGTTAACATATCAGGGATAGAAGAAATGAGTTGCATGCGGAGTGGAAGTGACAGCTTTTGCAAATAAAGCGGAGTGTTAAGTATATCATTCAACAGAGCCTCAGTTTCATCATTATCATCAGTAAGGTTAATCTCAAACGACTTCTTAATACGATTATAGCCTCTTGTTATAAAAACTACAATAACACCTCGAGTAAGTATAGCAGATTGCAGCTCTCCTGAATTTGATGTTCCAAGCATTCTTCCTTTCATGTAACTATTTTGACTTGCCTCCTCTGGAGTTTTATCAAAAAAATCAAACATTAATGCTTTATTTGCCTCAGTTGCACACCTAATATCAAAATAAGTTATGCCCCTGATACCTGAGGTTGGATCGGTGGAACAATTTCCTGAGTAAACAAAATCATCAGTTTCAAAACTGTAAGACGCTGACAGATGGTTACCATTAACTCTCACTTCTACTAACACTTTATAACTAGTAGCAGCTTCTAAAGTATATTCTGGTATTTGAAATATATATGATGGAAACTCATTAAATTTAGGATTCACCTGATTGAAACCACCAACTTTTATATAAGTCCACTGATATGGCAAGTCATCAATGTTGTCAAGATAAGATACCTTTAACATTAGCTCATTGTTCACAGAAACTCTTTTACCACAGTTGACCTGACATAAAATTAGAAGATTAGTTTTATTTGTGATAACCACAATTTGATAAGAGAAATCGTGCTCTTTTACCGATGCACACTGACTACAGGTTCTCTCCTTGTACCAATCAGCCCAAATTTCTAACGTGAAATTATATTCTCCTTCTATTAGTTTCTCCGGAGGTATGAAATATGTTTTACTTTGTTTTAAAGTAATAGTTTTACACATATCAGTTATATTTTCTTTATGGGATTTCAATGCAGCACAGCTCCATTTCGTCATTATTGATTGCCCTTTTGGTAGCTCATTAGGATCCTTGGAATTAACAGCGCTGAGTAGTAAACCATCTTTTTTTGCCACACTGCGGTGAGTCCCACCCTCAATAACTGCATCCAAAGGTAAAGTGGCAATTTCAAAATAACATACGTCATAGGATTCAGAACTACCTTCGCTGAAAACATTTTTGCCTTGTAACTCAACTCTGTACAAACCACACTCCAAGTAATCTGTTAATGGATTTATAATTATGGTCTTTTCTTTAAACCTTTCTACAACCAAAGTTTCGGGCTTTGATGTTCCTTCTTTGAGCCAGAATACTTTCCAAGTTAATTTAATCCCAGATTCAGATCCACAGACTCCATTATCTCTCTCATTGAAAAGGGTTCGGCTATTACCATTAGGAATTATGCTTGCAGATGAACTTATTCTGATTTCAGACCACCTGTAATAAGCAGTAGGGTTTTTGTAATTGACACTACACCCACGTAGTTTAACAATTGGTACACAAATGTTTTTCTCTGGATAGGACACAAAAACTTTGAAATTATTGTCAGTAAAAATTTTTGTCTCCTTATGTGAAATATCTAGCTGAAATTTTGTAAAATACCCAAGGACATCATTTCCCAAGTATATAAAATCCTTATTTTTTACATCATATGGCTTATACAAAAAACGAATATCAGCCTTAAATGTGCGATTTACCAATCCAAGCTCTTTGTTTAACGATATGTCATTGTCAATTTTTTGCATCTTTGTGTAGTAACCATCTTCTGTTTCAATTTCTAATTCTTTTAGCCATTTGTCCTTAGTCATTGTAATTATTATTCCCACTTTTGTATGGTGATACATTGGAACTGAAACGGTGAAGTCTAAATCATACATAAAGAAATATTTAATCCCATCATATCTCATGTCACAGTTTCTTCCAACAAAATTTGGTGTACACTCACATGTATATGATTCTGCATACCTACCAATACATTTACCTCCATTTTGACAAGGTTTTAAACTTTTACATAGGAGTAACTGATTATTATAAAAACAACCCAAAGATTTTGGATCAATGATATATCGTTGATCATAAATGCATTTTGCAGATCCAATTTCTCCAGCACAGAATGAGCAAGCTGCTCCCTCTTTTTGTTTTGAACATTCTTCCTTTCTTTTACATATATTAGTAGAAACAAAATTTTTTAACAAAGCTAGAAATAACGCAAAAGATATACAAATATTGTATGAATCCATAATATAAAGAAAGGAATTTGTATAAAAAAATTAGTAAGCATAAATTTTCTAAAATAAACAAACAATGACAAACAAAATTTAATTTAGTTACATCAGCTGGGACAATTTTTCAAAATATTTTGCTCTTTGTAGTGAATGTTTTTATAGGGAATAAGGAATCTGTGTATATGATAGGTCTCAAGTTAAAGCCAAAACCCCAAAACTTCCCACTTTGGGTGGGACCCAAATTGATGGTGCCAAAAACAACATTTATTCATTTCCATATGAATGATTGAAAGAAACGTTTATTCCAAGAAATATAAAGCTTTACAAATATAATCATAAAAACATAAGTCTATAGCAAAATGCAAAAAATAAATTAAGAATTTTATTACAATTGTATTGGCTGCTAAAGAAAAAAAAGGAATGGTCAGTTGGAATCAGCAGACATAGGCAAATGCCTGTGCGTCTGCTGCGTTACAGTAAAAAATATCGTAAGTTTGACCTTGTTATTGTAAATTAGTGTGTAATAAAAATAATTAATGAAGTTATAATTAGGAAATTTATTGAGGAGAGTTAATTTATTTTGAAAAAATAATGGAGAAAAAAAGTGTGATTTAAAAACTAAGTTACGGTTTGTGCTTCTATATTTTATAATGATCTGATATAATGATTGATATATATATCAATCATTCATGTACCTATAAATTGGTATGTTTTGTAGAAGATACGACTCTCCGCTGCAGTGTTCAGTCTAGCTTGTCTCTAGAAATCGAGTCCTATGTTGAATTGGATTATTGAGATCAGTTCTTTAAAAACAAAAATTTGAAATTAAACCCACAAAAAACAAACCATCAAATACTCATAAGGCAATCAGTCTCGAGTGAGGACCTGACTGTCATTGAACAGGTCATGTGTACTAAATTCCTAGGCATTGAAATTGACCAAGGCAATCATGGAATGATCATCTGACTAGTCTATGCGCCAAAGTTTCTTCCGGGATATATGGTTTAAGCGTATGGACACAAAACTGCCAGGGCCATATTTCCCTAACGGCGCATACGGCGCCCTCCGGGGGCCACGAATTTAAAAGGGGGATCAGGGGCCGGAAAAGGTGCCCCAGGGCCAGGGCCGGTTTTAGGACTTTTGGGCCCCAAGGCTCACTCAGTGGTGCGGGCCCCCAGGACTAAAGTGCCCAACCGTCCGTTTTTAGGAGGACATATTCTCCTTTTTAATCATTGTCCTCAGTCCTTCCTGACAAAATCAAGCCTCTTGTTATTTTCATTGCACAATTCATTTTCATATATATCTATTTTCAATTTCATTCTATTACACAACAGAAACTCTGAAAATGATTTATTACGCGCATGTACACTCACACATTTCTTTTGGCATTGTTTTGTATGGAGAAACCAGTAACAAAAATTTTTCAAGTATTTTAAAATTACAAAAAAAAAGCATTGAGAATAATTTTGAATTTGAAAAATAGGGATTCGGTAAAAGAATTTTTTCAAGTTTGGGAATACTATCAATTTACAGTTTGTACATACTTGAGAGAGTCATGTTTGTAAGATGCAATGGTGACAGGTTACCTAGTTTAGGAACAAATCATAGTTACAATACACTAAATAAAAATCAGTTAGTAATCCTACAGATTACTAAAAAAAAAAAAAACATTCTACAGAATTATATTTAAAAAAACCAAGCTTGGCAGGAATAAAATTTATCAAATATGTCCTCGTTATTGTATCGTCCTCAAAGACCTTCTTTTAATAAAAGACAATGCTAAGTTTAGGAGGCACTTAAAAAGTTATTTAACTGAAAAAGCATTATATTCGTTTAATGAGTTTACTGAGGTTAATTTTTAGTTATTTTATTGTTTACTGTAGTAGATTAAGGTCTTCTACTGTATTATGACGCCATTCTACATTTGTATAACTTGTAAATGACAATTTGTACAAATTTCATGAATAAAGTGAATTTGAATTGAATTGAATAGCCGTCACATCTTTTGGCCTTTTCGTGGCCAGAAAATCTGTCGTTTATTCAGCAGCTAATGGAAATATTTCTCAGTCATTTCGCGACCGACAAGTCTCTCGCTCTTTATTTGTCCTATCTACTGACCACACTGCGGCAGGGAAATCTATACCTGGTGTTTATACCGCACCTGGAAAATCTGTCGGTCGAATCGTGGCTGTCAAATCGCGGTCCTCAGTCACAGTACCGCGGCTGGCAAATCTCTCGGTCATACTGCGGTCGGAAATTCGTCCGGTCTTTTCGTGGCCAGCAAATTTCTCGGTCACATTGCAGTCAGTAAACCTTTACACATATCGCAGCCAGTAAATGTGTCGGTTGCATTGCGGCCGTCTGTATTTTACATCAAAGGTAGTGCTCAAGTGTTCGATTTAAAAGCTACATTACTGATTTTGCTGGTGGGGTTTTTTAATGGTCTGGAAAAGTAAGAAAAAAGTTGGAAATTTAATATGCGAAATCTAGTGGACACCCTGCTTTAAGTTTACGGCGGCTAAACAGATTTCTTGGTCACATTATGGCAATAACAAACAGCTTTTGGCTAGGCTAGGCTCGTAACCTGCGAACATCGGTCATATGGCTGTCGGTAAATCTCTTAGACCTTTCACTGCCGTCATATATTTGGCAAATATTTTTCAACAAAACAGCCTCTAACACATTTTAAAGGGGAAGGGGGTTAAAATTGAGCTGTAGAGCAGAGGTCTCAAAATCGTGCCCACCCCCAGTAAAATTGCTGAATTTACTCCCATGAATATTATTATCCTCTGTCTTGTTGTCTAACTCCCGTATGGCACCAAAACTTGTGACTACAATCGTAGACTCATATCCGGCTCTTCAAGCTCTATTAGCCTATTGGGTAAAATATAGCTTAAATGAGATGTCAGGAATATTCTTCCTCCCTTTGGCTAACATTAATTTTTGTCCTAATAGCTGCAGGTTATGTTTCCAGTCCTCAAATGACGTCACAATTTGTTTACATTTTCGACTGAGATAGCCTAAACACATTTGTGAGGTGGAAAGCGAAAAGGGACCTCTTGTCGGCGAAGAAAGATTTTCAGTACGGCCGATATAACCGATTAGGGTCAAAAATATCGAAATTCGGGTCTCTATCGATTGTCAAACCTCATTTACCATAGAACAGGCCTGTATCGGTTAAAATATTAAATCTATGTTATAAAAGGTCGAAATAAATCATTTTGTTAGTCTCTGCATGGCTTGAGAAAAGGGTCCTCTTGTCGCTTAATGTTATTTTGCCATAACGACAAGAGGTCCCATTTCCAACATGCACTTCGTAAGCAGACTTTTGGTTCAAAAATGAACTCTCCTGAATTCCAGCGGAATTTTAGAGGACTACAACGAAGTTTGCTGTAAAGAGAACACCAATTTTCACCAATTTCATACGGTCCCGACAAGAGGTCCCTTTTTATAAACGATATTTTGGCTACTAAACTTTGTCTTTTCAAGAGACTATTTGTACACAGGGTAATAATAGTTATTTTTATTGTAATAAATGAGCAATTAATTATATATTATTGCTCCTTGAATGCCTCAATGATGAGCAAAATTAAATAAACACAGAGTAATTTGATTAAAAAAGATAGAGTTGGGAATTTTTGTTCTTGTGGCACTGATAGCGATGCAGCCTGTCAGGTGAACCAGTGTTATCGCGATGTCCTGTCAGTGCGTGTTCTACGGTTGTTTGTTGAGAAAAAAACTTCAAAAAACAATGAGATAACAGTAAAATATTCAGTTTTAAAAAGGGGCCTCTTGTCGTTATGGAGAATAACATAGGGGCGACAAGAGGTCCCTTTTCTGGAATACAACTTTCCACGACATGCTTCGATAAAAATATTATTTTCTTGAAAACTACTGTGAATTAAGGCAAAAATTGGTATTCCCTTGAAAGAAGACATTATAAGCTTTCTTTTGATAACAAAATCATTTCTTAAACACGAAAATTATAGATTTTATGCTTGTTTGAAATTTTCAAATTGATTTTTCTCAAAATGACCCGGTTCCTTCACGGAATTTCAAAGTCCTATAACTTCACCAAAAAAAATCGTAGACTCATGGGACTTGCGCAAAATTGTTAGGAATTAAATGAGGAAATCAAAAATATTAATAACTCCAAATCTAAAATTCCCAACAAGAGGTCCCTTTTCGCTTTCCACCTTACATTTATTATTTTCTTCTCTTCACCACTACAAACCTTGCCCCCACCCCACTTCGAGAATTTTGTGGCCTACAAAGCGGTGCCGTCCGCAACAGCTTTCCTACAGTGGACTTTTGATCTGTCTGCTACTCGTATTTAAGTACTTAAATTACGTTGTTCATGTTTCACGTTCAATTAGGATAATAATTATTAATTCTTTTTTATTCTTGGTAGAGGTTTATTGAGTACCAAACGACAAGAATTCCTGGATTTAAAAATTGGTATATATTTTTTGTGGCGTGGGCCCCTAGGAGCGCCTATGGTGCCTATACTTAAATCCGGCCCTGCCCAGGGCGGAAAAAAGGATGAAAAATGGCAGCGGGCGGGAAAGTTCTGTACCGTGTAGGGCCGTAATGAAGGAATTTGGAGTCAATCTCCTATAAAAAAAGGTTACCACTTTTGCCGGGACCATAGGGGCCTCCTTTTACAGCTCCGCCCGGAGTCTATGGGGCCCAAAATTCGGCCCTGAATACTGCCCAGATAAATTTTGAAAATGGCTTACTTTGGCCTTGTCCAGTAAGCCAGTGCACTTAGCCTACTGCACTTAGAATTGCATTTTGGGGTGCTTGTAATGAAGCAAACTTCCTTAGGTTGTTTTGTTTTAAAAAAAAATCTGTTCGTATAATAGCCAAATGTCAACATAAAGAGTCATGTAGGAGTGTCTTCAGGGAGGTGGGGATAAGGACTCTGGCCTGTCTGTACTTTTACTGTTGCTTTTTGTGAAACCAAATGCCCTCTGACACAAGGGAGAGACTTAATAATATTTTAATTGAAATGGTGACTTACAAGGTATTTTAAGAGATGAGGTATGAATGAGAGATGAGTGTAAGATGGGCGCACCTTACAAGATCGCGTCGATCTTGTAGTCTTGTTACTGACTAAGGCCGACATGTTCCTTAGACCGAACTGTTAATTAATAGCCCAACAGCCAATAGAAACTTGGAGACCCTCAGTTTAACTCGGGATCCGAACCACAACTTTGCCAACTTCACTTACGAGCTGGTCTAATTATGGGGATGGTCTTAAGAATGGACGTAGTACTCATCGGAGCGAACGTTAATCCCCACCAGGGAATATCGCACCCATAATACCTATAACTAGCTGTTAAACAATTCAAGACTTCCAAGTAGAAGGGGTTTTCTGACGGACAGCAAATCCCCAAAACTAAGACCTACAAGAGCAGCAATTTGGCATATATCACAAAATCTCAAAAAATCAGTTCTCTAGCATTTTTTAACTGTGTAAAAAACTATCATTTCTTAACCTTCTTAAACAACTATTTCTTAATTTATTCATAAAAAGTATTTCTGTGTCTTTATTTATTCAGTTATGATTATTTTTATTGATGGAATCAATGCCCAAACCATTTTGCAGCCGACCATCGTGGCCGATATTATGCGATTGATTGTTGCTCTTCATGGTGTTCGCAAGTTATTTCCGCTGTTTTTCGCAGTCAGTAGATATTCAAGTGTATAGAGTATAATACTGAGCGTGATATCACAGCTAATGATTGTTTAAATAACAATGAATTTGTCAATATTACTAGTAATAACATACTTGAATTTTCAATTACTATGATCTCAAAATTCCATACTTTTTATAGTTCAAAATACCCCTGTCGCAGTAAACTTGCGTACTCAGCAAATTTCTAAAGAATTATTTTTTATATGGGAGCTTATTTAATTTATGTACAGGAAAATGTTTCAAACACTTTATGTAATTAATGCAAAAAGTATATTACACATCAATTCAAGAGCTTTAGATATAAGGGAAATGATCATGGGAGTCACATCGGTATCCATTCCAGCAATACTCTTTTTGTTATTCTTATAATTATTAGTCTAATATTTTTTAAAAAGTTTATCCTTGTTATAGTATAAAAATGTAAGCAAACATACAATCAATGATTTTTTTATTATTCTTTTTTGACAAATCAGGCTAATTTTCATATTTTTTCTGATGATTTCTATTATTTTAAAGTTTTGCCTGCTGTCTTACGAATTTTTTATTTTTTTCTAAATGGAATATAATTATTGTTTAAGATTTGTTTTGGGCTAAAATGAAGTATAATAATCAATATTTGCTCTCCATTGAGGTACAGTATAGTTGTTGTGTTTATAGATTTTCCATGTGTGAATTTCTTCGGGCTGTGTAGAAGTGATCTCGAACCTGAACGTGAGATTAACTACTCGTATTAAGCCTTTATTTGTTCCTTTTGATTTTCGCTTTGTCATCAACTTTTCCTTGAACTCCCAATATCCAAAATGCATACTTCTCCTCTTCATATGGTTCACAGTTTTCTTTCTTTAATTTGTTCACATACGCATTCTGCTGTCTGCAACAATTTTATTAGGGCCTCTGGCAATCTTCACCTTTACAGGTCGTCTTCAGGCAATCACGCCATTCCCTGGATTTAGTCCATACTTTTTCAACACTTGGCATTTAGGACTTGCTTGAACATAAAAATATTGTTTTCTCTTTTTGTGGCTGGAAGGCCCATAGTTAAAACTCTGTCTCCTTCAAAACTTGAATAATTGGTTATGGATAACTAATTACTTCCATCATAAGGTATATTTCCTTTTTAAGCGAACCAGTAATCATATCTCCCAAGCTATCCTCCTTATTCCTAATCCTTCATATTTCTTGTTGGAGTGTAAAACCCTTCTTGAAGTACCACTTGGAAGTTGAAACACTTTTTTAAATAGAACTTCCTATTCGTTTGTCTCCGTCTTTAAAGAACTGATCAGGAATTTCTTTTAGACAGGCAGTTTGAAGTGAATATATTTGTTTGGTATTGGTGAAATGAAATTTATTGGTTTACTTTATTATGTTTTTTTACACCCACTTTTAAAAATTATTTTATGTGACTGATTCTCTACAACAGATTTATTTTCTACAACAAATTTAAATTTTATTTGAATAGGCCTATTATATTTCAATATTAATAATCCACCAAGATATGAATCTATAAGTATAAAAGAGGATGTTGGTATATATCTATAAGTATAAAAGGGGATGTTGGTATATATATATATATATATATATACTAGCTGACCCGGCGAACTTCGTATCGCCTAAGTTATAGGTTTCCCCTAAGACAGACCGATGGAAAGAACAACATGTTGTATGTGTATTGAATTTATTAAACATTAGTCGTTGTTAATTTAGTTGTAGTGAATATTTTGGTAGTCAAAAAGATAGAGTAAGTGTTTGGGGATGTTGATTTATGATTGAAAGGTAATTTAGCAAATTAAATCATGCCGAACTGTACAAAATAATAAAATATCAAAATATAATTTTCAAATAATAATTGCAATTCAAATAATTATCAAAATTTAATATATACAACAAATTAAGACAATGAAAAATAAACATTATCAGTTTCTTAGTGCAATGGAGTGTACGATATTTTTAGTGAGTCCATCTTTAGCAAAAACAAACAAACTGGATGGTTTGCCCACTCGAGAACACGCCACATATAATTGGCCGTGTGAAAAACACGGTGTGGCCAAATCTAATCCACAAACCGACAATGTTTGCCCTTGGAACTTATTGATTGTCATTGAAAATGCCAATTTGATTGGAAATTGAACCCGTTTGAATTCAGTTGGCACATCTGTAGGAATAATAGGGATTCGTGGCAGTAATACATCTTCCCCTTGGAACTTGCCATTCAAAATGGTGGCTTCGACAACATTTTTCATTAATGTTTTAATAACTAATCTTGTGCCATTACACAGCTTTGGTGGGTTCAAATTACGAAGCAAAATAACTGGAGATCCAACCTTTAGTTGTAAAAGGTGCGGTGGCATGCCTGGCAAATCTAATGAGTTCAAAAATTCGGAGGGATAATTTACAGCTTCGTTGGCATCGCAAACAGTATCAATAGATTTGTATGACACCAAATTCCCTGGCAACAACTGTTGTATGTTGAAATTCATATCGTTAACGTCCACATTTTTAGATGCCAGAATTGCTCTTTCTGCTAGCCACTCATGGTTCATGTATTGTGTTTGTATATTGGGAAATATATTTTCAATTAGAGCAATTTGTGAATTAACGACGGTGCAGAAATTGGCCGGCAATTTAATGAATTGAGTATTTTCATGTAGATCTACTTTTCCATTGCCAATATCTAGCAGTTGTTTTGAGAAGTTTTCAGCGGATGGATCTTGAAGCAGTAATACGCGCATATTTACTTTCAGATGTAATATTTCAACATTACGCCACAGTGTTGATGATTTCAAGCAAGCATTAATCTCATCAGCGTATGTTGAACGTGGAATTACGGGAAGTGTTTGTCTGAAATCACCTGACAGGAGTAACAGAGTGCCTCCAAATAGTTTGTCGTTGTTTTTTATGTCTTTTAAAGTTCTGTTTAACGCCTCAAGTGAGTGTTTATGTGCCATAGTGCACTCATCCCAGATAATAATTTTACAATGTTTTAATACTGTGGACATTGATGATTGTTTTTTTATGTTGCACACTGCGTCTGGATTGTTTTGAATATTTAATGGCAGCTTAAATGCTGAATGAGCTGTTCTGCCTCCATCCAATAACGTAGCTGCAATGCCAGATGAAGCTACGGCCAATGCAATACCATTAGTTGATCGTACTTTGGAGAGAATTAGTGAAATTAAGAATGTTTTTCCAGTCCCACCTGGAGCATCCAAAAAAAAAAATCCACCTTGTTCTGCCGAAACTGCTGTCATAATACGGTCGTAAATGCTTCTTTGTTCTTGATTAAGTAGTGGGACATTGAGATTAACAATCGCTTCCATCTCTCTAGTATTGTATTGTAGTTCACGATTCATCTCATTGTTCATTAAATCATGTGCACATCGATTTGGCGAATGCATACCGAAATGGCTGAGTGGTAAATTGGAAATCACAAAGCAAAGATCCTCGATAGCAATAAGTGCTTCATTGTACATAGCGTCACTGAATTGTATTGTTAGATCGTTGTACCGTGTACGATGCCGATGCAATATATCTTCAGTCATTGAATCTTTGTGATAATCCCACAACGTTTCAGCTCGGGCTGGGAAACATGTAGTCAACACTATAGCAAATAGTAGCCGAATTTGTATTGCTGTACAGTTCAATGCTGCTTCCGTAAGCATATAGTCCCACTGGTTGTCATCTTCCAGCAAGCCTAGCGCAAGACATGCATCTTTATAAGTTGCACACTGTTGTCCATTAATTGTACGTATATCTTGAAATGATAATGGGCCGGTTACATTAACCAACAATAGTCGCAAATAAAAACACTCAGTCTGCCTTGGATTGACTGTAAATACTCGCCCCAAGGTGTTTGATTTGAATAAACCAGGGTATCCATCAACTGGGGTGCCTTGCTTGCGGGGTATCCATGTTTTTGTTTGATTCCATGTGAAATAGTGTGGTACTTCTGAATAGAGTAGTGTTCTTGCAAAAGCACCAATAGCATCAGCACGATTACACAATAGAAAAAACTCTGTGAGAGTAGTTTTCGGTGGATTCATTGCACGATCGATCGCTGTTTCGTTTGTGAAAAATACACGCTGGCCGTTTTCAAGATGGACGGCTAAATGAATGACTGCTGGATCCCTTTCATGAATTTGGAAACCAAAGATATGCCAAACAGCTTCATTAGAGCTGATATACCGGCCAATTTGGTAGAGAGTTATTTCATCATTGTTATTTACTGGAGGAGCAGTCGCATTGGTATTTTCAATACTAAACACAGCCATATCACTTCCTTTATTTACATACTTGCAAATGTATTTTATGCTCTTTACCGAACTGCAGAACTCAACATTAATATGAGCATTGTATGTTTTACACAGCAGAGGTGAATATGGGACCACCCAACGATTGTCAATGTCAATTTCTGCTCTGTTCACATATTTTGAAAATGATTGCCCTCCATTTTCAGTATTTCTTCGACGATATAATGGATATCCGTTGACATTTGTAATTGTCTCGTTATTGAAATTTTTTGGAAAACTCTTTATACATTTTCCATCAGCCATGCAAGGCGAAGAACGATTCAGGTCACCGCATGGGCCATGAATCATGTTAGTTGTCACAATATCAAACAGTAATTGATCTGTTGACCGATCTGGAATTTCTGCAGAAATTATACTATCTATTTCTTCAGGACGTATTTTGTCGATTAGCCAAACCAAAATGTGGGCATGAGGTAATCCTCGTTTCTGCCATTCTACCGAATACATCCAGCAACGTGTAGGGCCGAATACGTGTAACTTTGTAATGAAACTCATTAAAGACTTTAACTTTTGTTTAAAGACACAGGCTGTAATGTCATGACGATGTATTGCATTTTGTCCTGGCAATAATAAATTTGTAATCTCAGGCCATTTCGGATTACATGTAAAAGTTATAAATAAACATGGTCGTCCGTATTCGCGGACGAAAGTCATAGCATCCTGGATATATTCTTGCATGTGACGTGGACTTCCTATATACGTTGATGGTAGAATGACGGAGTTACCAATTTCGGCTGTGTCGGCGTTGTTCACAATAGCGTCTCTCAAGTGAATATATTCTTCAGCACGCAGCTTCTTTTGATTAAATCGTAAGTATCGTAGTCGTTCGTTTTCTATTTTCACGTACATGTCGACCATGAATTGTTGGCAAAGTTCATGGCACCGTAGAATGACGTTGTCATGATCGCGTCTAATCATCAGATGATACGCATAAAAATCCTTCGAGCTAACTTTCTTGTTTGTTTCGGCTTCTGTAGCGGGATCTTTTTGTTTAATATCTATGTAATATCCGTCTTGTCCCTTATAAAACATTAGTGGATATTGTAGAGCGTCGTATGAACGGTGTGTATCAGCAATGAACTCAAGATTGTTATTTCTTTTGCGAATAACAATTTCACGTTTAGCTGTACGGTCGCCAACCATAATTCCAGCAACGTCGTCAACAACAGGTGCATTGAATCTACGAATGTGCTCTCCAGATGGTGTTTTATCAGGATTGATGATAATTGCGTGATTGTCGCTTTGCAATTTGTGCATGTGTGATTTGAACAATTTCAACAATTCATTGTGCTCATTCAATAAATCGTCCAGCTCGCCGAGAATACGTCTGGCAAATTGTGAATTAAGGTTATTGTATTTTAAACGTGCATCCACGCGATTGGCTAGCGCACTTTCGGTGTCCTCGCCACCCATAAAGTAAATTTGTAAAAATTTATGTGGTTCATTTGGCATAGGAAGCAATGAGCCTACTTTGTGGTAAATTTGGCCTTTGATTTTGAACGTTGTATTAAATTGTTGACCATTTGCAGCATTATTGTTAACTATTTCTGTTGCTCCGAACGATGTCATTTGAAAACATGAATTGAATGTTTTAATTGATTTCAGGAACATGTTAGAATCAGGATGCGTACCATTAAGTAAACCTTTCAATGGTTCAGGTGGTGATTCAATTACTGGTAGTTGCACTTTACCTGTGGCGCAACACATCCCGGCTGGCTCATTTTTGAATTAAAGCGCCTTACAATTCGCACATTCATTGTCCATATCACCAATCGCCACTTTGGAATGATCAAAATATTTAACGTCAGGTTCATACTCAAATGCTAGACGACGGAATGTATGCGATATAAAAGCTCGATGCACTTGTTGTCGTCGTATGTCATTTTCTCTGCGTGCTTCAACTACGTATCGACGCGCTTGTCTTTGTTGTAGTCGTCTTTCTTCATTTCTTTCAGCGCGATCATCTTGTGACTGTGATGCGCGCAATTGCGACATGTTCACGCGCACAACTTCATTTTCCTGTTGAATTTGGACGTCTGTCCTTTGGGCTCTTAGATTTCGCCTTTGTATAGCTCCAGCCGTTCGACGGCCCAAATTTGACCCTCTTCGCCTTGCTGGCATTGTTCACTGTAAAAACACAGATTAAACTAAAATACTTAACCATACATTTCAAAATTAGTGAACCTCTAACTACATTACAAAACCTGAATAATAACTTCTTAGCAATATAATAACAGCTGTCTTTGTTTTGTTTATAAATATTAAATTACAAATAATAAAAACATGTGATTTAACTTGACATCCAAATGCTCTGTAGAGCCCAAACTCCGAGAATATAGTATTATATGCAGTGTGTTCGGAATTCGTCCGCCATATTGAAACGGATAAGAATTTCGAAACGGGAAATAGTTTACGTCCGATTCGCATACCTACAGAATTTACACACCAAATTTCATAACGATCGGTGAAGTCGTTCCGGAGGAGTTTGCAGACAAACACTGTGACACGAGAATTTTATATATATATAGATAGATAGATAGATAGATAGATATATATCTATAAGTATAAAAGAGGATGTTGGTATATATATATATATATATATATATATATATATATATATATATATATATTTATTTATTTATTTATTTGGCAGGGATAAACACAAAAACCGCTGGACCGATGGCCACGAAACGTGGTACATACATGTAGAATTTCATGGAGTAGGTTTATACACCTTCAATTTCGTGATAACTTTCAGGGCTTAGCCCTGGGACCGTCTTAAAGGTACCCATGTCAGGGATTTTGAAATAATTAGAGTTAGATTTGTTTACTAACAAAACATATGAAAGTAAAATTTAAAACAGGTGATGTAAATTATAATGGTATTTCTTTCTGCTATTTAACTGTATTTTTGTTAAAATGAAGATTTGTTACTTGGTGCCAGGTGGTCAATGAATTAGACTTTTGCATTTTTTCAAAGTGTAACATTATTTAATTGAAGTAACTGCAACCATATTGAAACGGATGGGTCGGAAATTTTTAATATTCATACATAGCAATAAGTGAAAAAGTATTAACAGAAATATAAAACACTATATAAAATGCTGATAATATGTAGTATAACATAAAATAAATAACTGATTACTGAAGGACTCCAGTGATCACTGATCACTTATACTTGAAGGACTTTTTTATGACAACCAGGGCCGCCGACAGACTTTTGGAGGCCCGGGGCAAAGTTTGGGCGTGAGGCCCCTCAATAGATAAAAATCGTAGATAAAAATACTGTTGTCTCTTGAATAGCTAAAATCCTAGATCCTGCTGATTAAAAACGTTTTGTTCTTTTGTTTTAAGAATGTTGAATATTATCTTAATTTATTCAAAACAAACAATTTCATGTAGGCCTGTAGTAAACCTTTCATTTGTAAATTTATTCAAATTTAGAACACAAACTGTAAAATTAGGTAAAATTAATTTTAATATGCCTCATTAATCTTATGGTTATCATTAATCTTATGGTTAGAAACACAAGACTAAACAATGTTTGTAAGAAGCCTGTACTTGGGGTAAAATAGGATTAAAGAAACAGTTCTAAGATTGAGGACTACCTAATTAAACCCCTTTATTGGTTTTTCTTCTATTAATTAACTCCTATATTTCCATAAGGCCTGTGTGATGTCATCAGGAGACAATTTATCCGGTTGTATTCCAAGATCTGAAGACAAGAATAATGGTACACATAGGTTACCTCTGTCAAAAATTTAAACAAATCCTGACGTCTTCTGTAGACCGGAAACCTAATAATCTCCTGTTGAAAAAAAGTTATTACTCTTGACCAATCAGAGGAAGCATATTACTATTACCTCCTTTGAGGCTATATTTTACCCTTATGCTAATAGAGCTGCTTAGATCCGGATATTGGGTCTATCATTGACGTCACAGGCTTGGATCCACAGGTCATATTGGAGATGGAATAAGACAACCTGACAGTAAAATATCAGACTGTGGATTCTCTTCTAATTTACAGACCTTGGTTGTATCCCGGCTATAGCATGTTACTTTTGGGTAAAAGAAAAGCCTACATCAGAGGTGCCAGTAATAAGAAATTTCTGATTAGCCAAGATATTTTATCGTACCAGCTGAAGGGTTCAGTCAAGCCGCATTCTTCTAGTCGCTGATGACTTCACGATTTTTACTTAAATTTTTGAATGAGGAAAGCTGCATTTCATTGGATCATGTGGTTCGCACGTAGCCAGGGGCGAACCTAGGATTTAATTTCGGGGGGGTATTCTAAAAGAAGGGGGAAGGAAGTATTTAGGTACTCAAAAAAACCGCACTAATGTGACGGTAGACAAATGAGGTCGTCGCGGTAGGCGAGTATCGCGTCACAACAGACGAATATGGACGTCACGGTACCAGTAGGCAAATATCGTTGTCGCGATAGGCAAACATCGTCGATGCTCTAGATGATTATCTTAGTTGTGGTAGATGCCGTGGTAGACGAATGTCTCAGTACCTAGAAAAATATCGTTGTCACGTCGCAGTTGACCAAAATCGTCCTTGCGTCGCCGTAGAAAAAAATCGACCGCGTCACGGTAGAAAAAAATCGTCTTCGCGAGGCGGTAAACAAAAATCGCCGTCGAGTTAAGAAAGAGGAAAATCGGCTTCGCGTCGTGGTAGACAAAAATCGTAGCCGCGTCGCGGCACCCGAAAATGGTTGTCTTGTCGTCCAAAATTTCTGTTTTCAAAAATTTCGGGGGGATATATCCCTTTTATCTCCCCCCTGGGTTCGCCCCTGTACGTAGCTAAACTTAAACTAAGAGGAGAAACAAAGCTGAAAAAGTTATTTATCTCTGCAAAAAAGTCATGTCACATAAATGTTGTAACTACCGTACTATTCTTTGTAAAACACAGTATACTCCGTTTAGTTTTAGCTAGGAATCCTTTTCCTTGGTCCATAGTAGGCCTGTACAACGTTTTGTGAGGAATGTTTGGGGACAGCCTATTGGACCAGGGACAGTAGTACGGATTTAGTTATATGTGGTCTGGCGCAGACCTAATCTCGGGGGGCCCCTGACGAGATGTCAGAAAACAAAATGAAACTGTGTCAAAATAAGGCAATAAATATAGGGCATTTTAGTTTGTTAATACACGCTTTTAATACTATAATTTTTATATATTTTCTAATATTTCATTTCATATTGGTCTTCTTCATTTAAAAATCCTAATTTTTAATAATCCACAAAAAACTTTCTCTGCTCAAAATGTGGCCCCCCTCCCTTTTGTGGCCCGGGGCAATCTGCCCCCTTTGCCCCCCCCTCTCGGCGGCCCTGTTCAGATGTCCCAAATGTAATTTTTTTAATAACGACCTGCATAGCAAATGTCCCACTTTCATATGTCCCAAAGTACAGTCTGTGCCAGGAGTGAGTGGGTGTAGCACGTTTGCTGTCAGTTTTATGCAGGCACTTGACTAATACCGAAACATGTTAGACCCTTAATAGTTTTAGTTTAAAATATTAATTTAACACTTCAGCTATTAATCTGTGTATGATAAAACCACTGTTATGTTGAAAACTAACTAATGATGTTTCATTGTATCAATTTTATCATTAATTTATATATTGTTATTGCTTATATTTATTCAAACAATGTTAAATGATTTTATTTACTTTATTTATTTAATTATTAATCCATATATTAATTTGTAAGCGGTTTTCTTATCACAGTCAATACTCATCAACGGCTGGACGGATTTGAACGTTTGATGTGTCAAATAAAAGGAATATTTAAGTAGATTTGTCAATACGCCTCAGAATTTTAAAAAAGAGCTTCACTAAAGTAGAGAAAAGAGCTAAAGTTTTGGAACAGTGACTCTATACATCGAAGTTTTACAAAGCTCAGTTTACTGTGTTGACAATTGGAAATAAGGTAATGCTTTTAAAAAATTCTACTGGTAAATCACAGATTACTGCACTTTTAATTTATTTTTCGAAAAATGCGGTTTTTATTGACTTGTGAAAAACGATCGTGAGTATTTGCCGATCACTGATAAAAGGCAAATGTAAAGCTAGTTAAATCGTGGCAACGGACAAGAATGGTTGAAGAGAGGTAGAACGGATTATGTTTTTTATACATACATTGTGATGTTGAGGTGAATGTTGATAATATAATCGAGCGTTATGCCAAGGGAGGAAAAACTGGAACAAGAAGGCTCGACTTAGGACTTATTGTTTTTTTTTAAATTTAAGTTTTCTGGAGAAAGTATTGTAAATAATAACTTTAAGGCTTGAACCTCTAAACAAGACTTTTTCCCTAATTACCTAAACAAGTATACGGTATATAAACTAATCCAATAAAAAACTGAAAATGAATTAATTGAAAATTTAGCATGTTTCTGTCTCTAGATTGCCTAAAACCACGAGTTTTCAGTTCAAATTTTTGCCAATTTTCCGGAGGAGGGCCACCGGACCCCCCCAGATGTTACCCGCGCAATCCTGCTTGCCCCCCCCCCGAACTCATGCTCTGGATCCACCACTGCATCCTACCAAGTTTGCTGTAGTCGAAATTCATTGGATGTAAACCGTACAATATGATAATCTCGTAAGTAATCTTACAGTTTACATAAAAGACGATGTGGAAGCAATCTCGACTAGCTATGAGGAATCTGAACGTATGTAGCGTCGGAATTCTTTTCAATGATTTAAATTCTAATTCAGCTGAGGGAGCTATTTATTAATGTCAGAGTGATTTGTGAATATACAGGCTCAAAGTTGTGGATGTTGAAGACCACGACAGGAGTGTAAATATGGTATTTGAAACTAGAGTGCCAAGACACAATATTCCCTCCAAGAACCAAGACAGATCACAGAAATGAAGCTTGAAGATTCCAACTCAAAGACTACAGATTATGGGTTTGTTTTATAATGTTACAAAACCCAATATAAACCAAAAAAATCCCGTTATTCTCTCAAGTAAACGGACACGAACAAACTGCAGACTGAGTGGAAATGTTTAGTTAGAATACAACTGAGGAATCTATGATTGTCACCAGGGTTCTAGAAAGCAATATGAACACCAGATTAAATCTGGAATCGGGCGAAAAAAGTGGCGAGGGAATGCAAGATGAGGCAAGAAACTGAAGCTAACACCAACAGGAGGTTAAAAGTAAAGGTTAACATCATTAGGACAGTAGATTTCACCAACATTTGCGATAGCGATTTCCTCGGTAGCATGGAATCACTTAGCTATCACCCAAAACTCATTCGTGTAGTTGTGATCGTATAAAATTGCTGTGAAAAAACTATCAAACTGGGAGCTTAAGCCGACATTTAGGATTTCACTGATTATTTCTCAAAGGGAGGAATAGATTTTGATAAATTTTATACACTCGTCGATCCACACCGATACCGAGTTTTAAACTTTTCACAGAAGCTATAAATGCAACATCAAATGTTCGTGCATATTTGATGATATTTTCCTGAAGAGCAGGGAACTATTTAAGAAGTTTCCTTCATCAATGCATAAATAAATTCATCGGTGGTTTTCATAGCGTGAATGGCCAGAAAAGATTTTACCGAAGCTAATTAAATTTTATCTCTAAAAAGCGAGAAGGCGACTTACAGGAAAACCATTTTCTTATATTATTTACGGTCGTTATTAAATAAAACGTTTTGACGCCCAAAACTTAAACAGCTGGTTTAAAATGCACCGGGTATTTGCATTTAACCCGGTAGAACTCGAGGTTGGTCTTGGGTGATACTGAAACACGGAGTAACTTCACATATAATATGTTGCGACGATAATAAACGACAAATAATGTTATAATATATATAAGATTTGCCTTAGTAAGAGATTATAAGAGATTTTAATCAATTATTTTTAAAAGGCGAAGACACGAATTGAAGATTTTGCAGGAATAGTGTTACAATATCAATAGACTATGACCATTTTGACACAAGCACGTTGAAAAAAGCTAAATACGCTTTAATTAAAATTTGACGAGGAAATAGGCAATGCAAATGGTTGTAATAAGACAATATAAACGTAAGGTATTTAGATATAAGTTATCAAGTTATTTCATACAAAGATAATAGAGTAAATAGAAAAAAAATACACCGAGTTAAAAGCTGGCTTAAAGCAGCATTTAGACATATAAATTGATTAATTGCTATGGGGCGTTCCTCATTTCCAACCCACGACGGTCTTAGACACTTAAGTGCATGAAAAGTGCACAAGGGTGAGAACTACGGTAAAATGTCTCTGGACTAAAATTATTCCCCGCATTTTTTTAAAATTTTTGAGACGGTATAATATTTTATCTAGCACTAAAATTTTGTAAGAGTTAGAATATCTTAAGTTTTTCCGCATAGGGGCTAAACTAAACATATTTTAAGTCTAAAAATGAGCCCATTCGACTGGAAAAGTGCAAAAACATACATTTAGACATATAAATTGATAAATTGCTATGGGGCGTTCAATTTACATTTAGACATATAAATTGATAAATTGCTATGGGGCGTTCCTCATTTCCAACCCACGACGGTCTTAGACACTTAAGTGCATGAAAAGTGCACAAGGGTAAGAATTACGGTAAAATGTCTCTGGACTAAAATTGTTCCCCGCATTTTTTAAATTTTTTGAGACGGTAATATTTTATCTAGCATTGAGTAAGAATATCTTAAGTTTTTCCGACTTTTTCCGCATAGGGGCTAAACTAAACATATTTTAAGTCTAAAGATGAGCCCATTCGACTGGAAAAGTGCAAAAACATACATTTAGACATATAAATTGATTAATTGCTTTGGGGCGTTCCTCATTTCCAACCTACGGCAGTCTTAGACACTTAAGTGCATGAAAAATGCACAAGGGTGAGAATTACGGTAAAATGTCCTGGCCGCCTTTTAGGGCTCTGAGACGTATATATATACACAGACCTCCTAACCCTGCAATACATCCTGGCCGCCTTTTAGGGCTCTGAGACGTATATAAGTGTTTTTTAATTGTTGAAGAAGAAGTTTCAAACTGATATATATAGGTGCGGAAACATTAAAAGAAACGTGTCCAACAAAAAAATCTCCATAGAGGATATAGTTTAAGAATATATATGGGGGGTCCCCCTGGCCGCCTCTCCTGGGTTATATACAAGTGGCCGCCTTAGCCTGCACGTTTGTGAATTTATATTCACATATATGTGTGTGTCTGTCAGCACGATAGCGGCTGTAAATATGGTCTGATCATAATGAAATTTGGCACAGACATGTAAAGTGGTAATCAATTGGACGAGTTCGTAAACCAGCCCGATTGGACCACTGGGAGGAGGGGTAAAGGGGGATAAACCCTGCCAAAAATAGGTTTTTTGAGTTTTTCACATATAACAAAAAAATTAATCAAATTTTGGCCAGCACCATTAAATTTAGCTCGAAAAAAACAAACAATTAAGTATTTTGAATCATTGCTCCATGACCATTGGTTACCGAGATATTGAAAGTGGTAAACACAGTACGTTGTCCCTGTCCCTATGTTAACCTTATGGGGAATAAGTAAAATCATATATCTCGCTTATTACTGAATATATCTTAATAAAACTTGGTTTGTGGCTTCATCTAGATGAGATATAATGTATTTTAGTCTAAAATCCCCAAAATTTCCATTTATGTGGCAGCAAACCTGCATACTCATTCCCCATGTTATCCTTATGGGAAATAAAATAAATGCTATATCTTCCTTATTTTTGACATATCTTGATAAAACTTGATATATGGTTTCTCCTAGTTCTGATCTACGAAACATTGAATTAAAACCACCCAGTTTTAATGGACCTGTTGCAGCAAACCTGCATACTCATTCTCCATGTTATTCTTATGGAACTAAGAAAAACATGTGAAATCGCATTATGTTGTATTAAAGTATGATTTTTTACATTTAAAATTCGCTGAGTATACAGGTCAGCTGCAACGGGGGTTTTCTTAGATTATCAAAGAGAAGGTACAAGAAATTACTTACAGTATAGAAAAGAGTAAAGTGTTTAAGAATTATCGCAATTGAAGCTGAAGAGACGCCTGCTATCTTTTCAGCTGCGTTCCCAGGCCAGTTCTTAGAAGCAGACAATTAAAATAATTCTTATCTTAACTTTCGTATTTCTTATTTCTTGTCTACCTTTTTACATTAAATTAGATTATTTACAACCAATGTTTGTAGTTCTCGTTGGGAGAGTAATAATTTATTATCGTCTCTTCACCAGAGTAACAACGTGTGTTTTATTGTGTGGCATATTTATTTAGAGTTAATGAAGGCAAAATAAATAATATTGACCGAGAGGTCGACAAGATAGGCAAGTTATAGCAAGTTTCTAGTTACCGTGGGCAAGAGCCAATCCTATCTTTATTCACACGTCCATGCAGAGCCGCCACGAGCGGGGGGGGGGGCTACGGGGACAGTTTGCCCCAGGCCCACGGCTCCCAGGGGGCCCCTGAGAGGCCCCGGCCCCGCGGGATTTATATTTTTCTGTATAAATCCCAGAACTCCATCACTGCAGCGGGCAGTTGAAAAATTTATTAAGAAAAAAATCTTCCAGGGCTACCTTTCAGTCAGTCAGTGGATATTATTCGGAGAAATATTTCTTTAGTTTTGTTTTGTTTGGCACTTGGCATCACTAACTTATTCGGTCCTTATACTCCTTATACTCACAACGCGGTACAATTCTGGTCCGGTGCCGTGATGTACAAATGTACATGTAGAAGGCTGTGAAAAATGTAAACATAGTTTTGACAGTTCAACAAAAACACTTTATTTAGTAATTTCAGCTGAGGTTTAGCAGACAATTTGATGAGTTTAGATGAGTTTACAGTTTTTGCCGCCCGCCCTATTCAGTCCGCTCTACTTGAGTGAACATAATTATGTTTTCTCTGGCTTATAAATTTTTGCCAGATGAAAGCACGTAAACGAACATTGCTAATATGTTATACTTTAGCCCAGTCATTTAACACCTTGAAAAAGGAGAAATAAATCTTATGTTTCTGGAACTTGATTTAAAATGTCCTCATAGGTGCGTATTTAACAGAGACACAGATGAAGTATTCGTCTGTGACAGAGATCAAATCAATGTTACACTTATTGATACACGGTTAGCCGTGTATGTGTTGAGACAGAATGCGTCTAAACAAGCAGTAGTTCGCCCAGATTCCTATTTTTATACAGAGAGCAGCACTATCTCCCTTATCACCGTCACGTCCCATTGATAACAGCAACAGCACTCCACGACATCAGCTGTTGACGATTTCTTTTTGCTAAAAAAACATACTTTAAACGCTCTAAAAATGTATAGAGCATGACCATACAATAAATTACTCTATTTTTATAAATACGTAATTCAAACGTTACTAAAACTTCGAGCTATTCGAGCTAATATATAGCCGCGCCGACTTGAAATACGTGAGTTTGGATATTACAAAATTTGACTTAAAAATTATTTCATCCATTTTAGAGCATTTGAAGTCGGGTTTTTTACCAAAAAGAAATTATTTCAAACTTTTCAGTTGATATTTTTGTCTTCTATGTTTGATTTTGATTAATTCATTAACAGTTGTAGTGTATCATTATAATACTCCACTCCAGTTCACTTTGCTGTTGACTTAAATCACCTAAAATATTACTGAACTGTTCTTCTGTTATTGCTTAGCTCATTTCTTGATGGACATGTTAAAACAGTCTATTTTTACCGCGAAGTCCCAGTAAATTGGCAATGTATATTGTACAAATTATAATTGGTTATAATCTACAACTATTACTTATGCGCTATATGAATATGGCCACCTCTTTGAAAAAAATCCCATTTAATAAGGGATTTTTGGAACAAAATCAGGCCTATGTATGGGCCTGACAAAGTCGAACCCAAACACAACACGATGAGCCTGTGTTGTAATTGACTTTACAGGCAAAGTCAATGTACTCAATCGGTTCGTAATGTTCACATTTTACGTACATTGAGATACATTTTATCAAACGGATGCAATAATCGATTGGTGAAATAAGCGAGTTTCACAAATTGATTAAACCGACAAAAATGCAAAAATGCAACAATGAAGTATTGCAATTAAATATAATAACTTATAACCACTCCCGATCCAATCGATAGCTCACCATCGACGCTGATGTACAATAACGATGAATGTTTAGATTATTTGTAATCGAATGAAGATTGTTCAATTATTTACCTCGAATCAAAAGTATCATCAACAATGATCCTTTTGGTCCTAGCAAAATAATGATCATCAAATCATATGTTATTATCCAAGGACTAAAAAGAACAACTTTTGAATCCCAACACAGGTGTCAAAAGCAGCTGTTTTTGAAGCAGTATGACGAAAAAATATGTTCAAAATACACATAAAACCTGCACATATAGGGCCGATAACCTTAACACGTTCCCTCCCACAGCTAAAGCAGCACCATGTACCCGGCACTGTGACAGCCGGTAGTCGTAGTCTACGTGTTAATTTAGGTACAACCCGCATTTACATCAGTCCAGTAGAACGGCCAGGGTCGCTGTCATTAGTTTTACAAAAGTTTTTTAGTATATAACTTTCCCACAAATTATGCCAATATGGGGTCGTCTCGAGCGTTTTCGAGTCAACGGGACACGTCGCTAAAAAACGGGACTGTCCCATTCAAAACGGGAAGTGTGGTCACCTTACTATCCAATAAATAGGTGGCCGTGGTTGACAGAAAAGCACTCTGTAGATAGCCTACCTAGGCCAAGACCAGATGGTGTTTGTATACACATGTATTCTTAACTACTCCAGGATGTTCTTGTTCTACAGTTTTAGCGATTGGATTTAAATTATATATTTAAAACCATTTATTTGTCGTCTTCTTAAATAACAAAACGTGTCAGCGCAGTTACAATTCATCTACTACTATTATCTGAGAAAACTTAATGCCTGCAAAAAACAAGCGGCAAACGCGCTACACCTACGTACTCCTGGCACTGACTGTACTTTGGGACATATGACATTGGGACATATGACAATACAGGTTTATATTAAATAAAATGTGTTGGGACATCTGAGATTGGGACAAATGATACTCTTGATATTTAATATTTATTGTAACTTATTTTGGGACAAATGAAGTTTGGGACAAAGGAAAATTTAAAAAATGTTATGTTTTTAAACAGTTTGGGACAAATGAAATTGGGACATCTGACAAATTTTATTATTAAAATAATTTGGGACATATGATTTTGGGACAGATGAAAATTACAACTGAAGAGTAATTTTGAGACAAATGAAATTGGGACATATGACAATTCTTATATGTATAAATTTCTACGGTTTCAAAATTTATGGGTACGTTGCAAATGTCCCAATATCATATGTCCCAAACTATGAAAATATTAACATTTTCATTTGTCCCACGATTCATTTGTCCCTAAATTCTTATAACATCAGAATTGTCTTATGTCCCAATTTCATTTGTCCCAAATTATTCTTCAGTTGTAATTTTCATCAGTCCCAAAATTATATGTCCTAAATTATTTCAATAGTAAAATTTGTCAAATGTCCCAATTTCATTTGTACCAAACTGTTTAAAAAAACGTTTTTTTTTTAAATTTTCATATGTCCCAAACTTTATTTGTCCCAAAATAAGTTACAATAAATATTAAATATCAAGAGTTTCATTTGTCCCAATCTCAGATGTCCCAACACATTTTATTTAATAAATACCGCCGTTGCAGCAGTCCTGCATACTCAGCGAATTTCAAGTGCATAAATAAATAATTTAAATGGAGTCTCGCATCAAGTAAAATCAATATAAATTCAAAAGAATGCGTGCAAAAAATACTCTCCTAGTGGCTTCTAGGAGCAAAAGGCTATAAAAATAATAACCTATACTTGGCACAAAAATGCAATGTTCAAAACTTCAAAACAGCTGGCTTTTCCAATTTAATCATGTGGAGAAATGACCAGCTGTTTAAGTTTGAGTAAAAAAGTTCATAAACATCATCAGTAAAAATCTGTATTCGCTATAGTATATTTATTTGACATATTTAGTTATCTGGCCTTTAAATAAGCCATATGTGTCTGTATCCACCATATAGCTTTGAATCAAACATTAGCTCACATGTTTTAATGTACACAAAGCAGAAGTTTTAGATCCCAATGCTACTTAAATGGCAGTTATTTTATGTTATTTTTTGTTTTCTAGCAAATTTTAAGAAGTTACAGTACTTTTCCTGAGTCCCTGACATTAAAACATTTAATTTCAGCCCTTTTCACTCATCCTGTGACTTGTCTAATGCCCACAATTGCTATTCAAAAATAAATTATTCTCCATAAGAATAGTATGGAACACCCCCGTTGCAGCAGACCTGCATACTCAGCGAATTTCAAATGCAAAACAACATATTTCAATCCAACATAGCGAGATTTGACATGTTTTTTTAAGCTCCATAAGAATAACATGGGAAATGAGTATGCAGGTTTGCTGCTACGGGTATGTTAAAACTGGGTGGTTTTAATTCAATATTTAGTAGATTTTAACTAGAAGAAGCCATATACCAAGTTTTATCAAGATATTTTGAGGAATAAGCGAGATATATAATTTTACTTATTTCCCATAAAGTTAACATTGGGACAACGTACTGTGTTTACCACTTGCAATATCTCGGTAACCAATGGACATAGAGCAGTGATTCAAAATACTAAATTGTTTGTTTTTTTGAGCTGAATTCAATGGTGCTAACAAAAATTTGATTATTTTTATTTTTCTATGTAAAAAACTCAAAAAACCCATTTTTGGAGGGATTTAACCCCCTTTACCACCCCTTCCGGTAGTCCGATCGGGCTGGTTTACGAACTCGTCCGAATAATTACTACTTTACACATCCATGCCAAATTTCATTAAGATCGGACCATTTTTACGCGAGTTATCGTGCTTAAAGACACACATATATATATTTATGAAAATGAACGAATGGTGTTTTTGGCATCTGGGGACCTAAAAAAGAAAAGTTATGATGGTCTCGGGCTTAGGTCTTGCCATGAGACCTATGGTAACAGCTTCTTCCCTATAGGGGAAATTCGCTAAAAATGCAGGTTTACTGCCACAGAAATTTGAAAATCAGGTATCATGGGCTACAATCCAATGTATCTAAACTATATGAAGCCACATAACATGTTTTATCAAGATATGTTGAGGAATAAGAAAGTTATCCAATTTTATTTACCTCTCATAAGGCTAACATTGGGAAAGAGAGTACGCAGGGTTGCTGCCTCAGGAATTTGATGATTTGGATATTTTAAGCCATAATCAAGTAGATATTAACTGTATTAAGCCCCATGCCAGTTCTTATCAGGATATTTTGAGAAATAAGCAAACTAAAAACTTTTTTTATTACCCTTAAGATTAACATGGAGAATGAGTATGCAGGTTTGCTGCCATGAAAATGTAAAAATAGGGTATTTTAGGCCAAAATCCAGTGTATTTAAACTAAATGAAGCCACATTATAAAGTTTTATCAAGATACGTTAAGAAATAAGGAAGATATAGAATTTTTTTCCCCCATAAGGATAACATGGGAAATGAGTATGCATGTTTGCTGTTATAAATATGGAAATATTGGGGATTTTAGATTAAAATGCATTAGATCTCATCTAAATGAAGCCAGTAACCAAGTTTTATTAAGATATATCATGAAATAAGCGAGATATAGAATTTTACTTATTTCCTATAAGGTTAACATAGGGACAACGTACTGTGTTTACCACTTTCATTATCTCGATAACCAATGGACATAGAGCAATGATTCAAAATACTAAATTGTGTGTTTTTTTCGAGCTGAATTCAATGGTGCCAAACAAAATTGGATTATTTTTATTTTTATATGTGAAAAACCCAAAAAACCCTTTTTTGGGGGGGTTTACCCCCCTTAACCTGCCCTTCCAAAGGTCCGATCGGGCTGGTTTTCGAACTCATCCGAATAATTACTACTTTACACACCTGTGCCAAATTTCATTCCGATCGGACCATTTTTGCGAGCGCTATCATGCTTACAGACACACATATATATATAGAAATTCGAACGAATGGTGTTTTTTGCTTCTGTGGGCCACAAAACGAAAAGTTATCATGGTCTCGGGCTTAGGTCTTACCATGAGACCTACGGTAATAGCTTCTTCCCTATAGGGGAAATTCGCTAAAACCTGTAATGTCATATGTCCCAATGTCATATTATGTCCAAAAGTACAGTCAGTGCCAGGAGTAAGTAGGTGTAGCGCATTTGCCGCTTGTGTTATGCAGGCATTAAGTTTTCTCAGATAAATTAGATGAATTGTAACTGCGCTGACACATGTTTTGAAGAAGACACGTTTTGTTATTTAAGGAGTCGATAAATAAATGGTTTTAAATATATAATTTAAATCTAACCGCTCCAACTGGTCACTCCAACTGTTGAACAAGAACATCCTGGAGTAGTTAGTATGCCATCAGTGCAAGTTGTTTCGCGAAATACTGTACTGCGTGATTCATCACTTAATCACTTAATCACTTAATCACTTTAATAAGACAGGTACCTCATGGAGGACGTTACCCTGAATATGAGTGAAGGATGAGTGTGATGATCGTGATGATGGTGGCGCGATCTTGTAGCCTTGTTACTGACTAAGGTTGGCATGTTCCTTAGACAGGATTGTTAATTAATAGCCCAACAACCAATGGCAGCTGGCTCCAGAAACAACCCTTCAAAATATTGTGTTTAAAGCGATTGATAGAAAATAAATACATAGATGTTTACATAAAAGCACTTAATAAAAATTAATTTATTGATTTTTATTAAGTGCTTTTTTTGTAAACATCTATGTATTTATTTTTTATCAATCGCTTTAAAAACAATATGAATCACGCAGTACAGTATTTCACGAAAGAACTTGCACTATTGGCATACGACCCTAAGAATACAAAAGCATACAAACACCATCTGGTCTTGACCTAGGTAGGCTATCAGAGAGCTTTTCTGTCAACCACAGCAACCTATTTATTGGATAGAAAGGTGACCACACGTCCCGTTTTGAATGGGGCAGTCCCGTTTTTTAAGCGACGTGTCCCGTTGACTCGAAGGAAACACTCGGGACGACCCCATATTGGCATAATTTGTGGAAAAGTTATATATTTAATATTATAATATTTATAATATTATAATATAACATTAATATAATATTTTAATATATTGTAATATTACAATATGTGACCGTCCACAGGAAAAGGGACCTTATCTTGCCAAGGAAAATTTTTCAGTATGGCACTTTTTAGTAGTTTAGGTCAAAATTTCACATTTTAAGGTTTTGATTGCATATTTTAGCTGGGTTCTTTCAGAATATGGAAATGTATATTTTATACATATATGTTGACTAAAACATGCTAAAATACGGTATCAAATTTATAAATTGTGATCAATATAAAATCAAATTTTAAAATATAATATATATATATATATATATATATAAAATATGAATTAAAAAATAAATAATCAAGGAAGGTCAAAAAAGAAAACTTATTTCAAATCAGGACAAAAATTACCCATGAGTAGGTATCCCAACTTGGATATTATTGCAAGTATTACCATAGATACTTAACATTGAATATTACTGAACTTTGATGCTTATTTCCCGAAAACCAAGTTTTTATAGTAAAAAACTTAGAAAATCTTAACTCAGTCATTTTTTGACATATCTCTAAAAGTTTTTCACCAAAATGTTTGTAATTTAAAGCTGTATCCACAGCAACTAAAAACTCAATTTTTAAATTATGGAAGTTAAGGTCCCTTTTCCTGTGGACGGTCACATATATTAAAAAACTTTTGTAAAACTAACAACAGCGACCCAGGCCGTCCTACTGGACCGATGTCATGCGGTTCATACCGAAATTAAGGTTGTCGGCCCTATATGTGCAGGTTTTATGTGTATTTTGAAAATATTTTTTCGTCATACTGCTTCAAAAACAGCGACTTTTGACACGTGCGTTGGGATTCAAAAGTTGTTCTTTTTAGTCCTTGGATAATCCTATACTCTTATATGAGTGATGTTATTGTGCTTGTATGCTTGTATGCTTGCTTGCTTGCACAATTATCTCAAAAACGGCTCCGAGGATTTCCTTCAAAGTCTGGAAATAAGTAATTTATGACTCTAAAACGTCTTTTATACAGATAACTTGGCCAGAGAAAATCTAATAACGTAATTAATCGAATTTTAAAGTTGTAAAATTTTAACATTGGCCTTATGGGTTGCCGTGATAGCAATGAAAATAAACAAGGAAAGTGTAAACAAATTAAGTAATCATAACAGCTGTTTGGAATCTACAGCTATCAAGGGAAAATACAGCAGGTGGGATGAAGACTCAATGGAGCAATAAAAAGGTTTATATTATAAATTTTATGACATTGAAATATTTTATAGTAACTGGATGAACTGGTAAACATGAAATAACACCGTGCAAGGCTCGGTCCACCAGGTACTAACATATGATTTGATGATTATTATTTTCCCAGGACCAAAAAGATTGTTGATGATACTTTTGATTCGAGGTAAATAATCAAACAATCTTCATTCGATTACAAATAATCGAAACATTCATCATTATTGTACGTCAGCGTCGATGGTGAGCTATCGATTGGATCGGGAGTGGTAATCGGTTATTATATTTAATTGCAATAATTCATTGTTGCATGCATTGTTGTCGGTTTAATCAATTTGTGAAACTCGCTTATTTCCCCAATCGATAATTGTATGCGTTCGATACGTCGATTGTTGTTCATTGCCGTTTGTCTATAACCTAACACAAATGAAACAATCAGCTGATCGCTTCAAATACCGCAAGAACAAGATTGAATCATCATTAGGAGGTATCTTTAAAGGTAAAAAAGCTGTAACATTTTGGTTTTCTTAAGTAGTTTGCATGTTGTATTGAGCAATATAACGAGAAATATAGTTCATCACATGGACCTAAAGCTGCTTTTCGTTATTCGGTCATTTTTTCAACCTAGGCTTACAGCCTCGGTCGTAAAACTTGACCTTGTACGAAAAGCGTCACTTTAGGTCCTAGTAATGAAAAATATACTATTATTAACTGGGTCAAAAATGATAAATAAACTGGAGATTTAACATGGGTACAAAATTTGAAGAAAGGTTATTGGCCCTATATGTGCAGGTTTTATTTGTATTTTGAAAATATTTATGTAAATTGGGTAAAAAATGGAAGATAAACATTTCTTAAGGAGATTTTACATGGGTCCAAAATTTGAAGCTTATGACAGCGAGCATGACCATACTACTGGACCGATTTACACACCGGTTATATAAACAAAGGTTATAGGTCCTATATGTGCAGGTTTTATTTGTATTTGAAAATATTTAATTGAAATGGGTAAAAAATTACAAATAAACTTCTCTTATGGAGATTTAACATTGGGAAAAAACCAACTTTTCCAATCCTTTGGACAGTACGTCTGAGATGGACCCATTTTCATGCAGTTTGTACCAAATACAAGCTCAACTTTTCTATATTTTCCGGTTTTATAATACTTTTACGTTATGGTGAAACCTCAGAGGAAATCATCAGTGAAACTCAGGAATGTTATGAATGTGAATTCTGGAGAGATGGATATTCATTATGAAGAGGAATGATAACTAAACAAAAATAGGTCTTTCATTTTAATGAACTAGATATCCTGTTGCTCGAAATCGAGCAAAACAAAAATCATATAGTAAAATATTTAAGAATGGACAACTTTAAGTGTATCATTGAAGGGCCAAAATTAATAACAAAATCATCGCTAAATTACTGAAAATTTTTAAGTTTATTTATTTACCACAGGAGTTCCAGCTAAATGATATTTGTTGTGATCACTTGTTCAGTTACCTTCATTTTCTCGTGTGTTCTTGTTTCTGAAATTTATATTTTAATTCCGGCAAAAAATTGTGCCCTTTTTATATTAACACAGTTGTTGAATGTTACCCCAAAGTTTCTGGACTTAAGTCTAACAGCCCAAGGCCAAACTAAAAGTACTGTACTTGTATATAGCCCTGTTCTCAGATCGAGAGTTTTTTAAGATAGAAAATACAACGAAATCCGCAAATTAGATTAGATTTAAACAGTGTGACAGCAAAGGGTTAAGAGGAGGCTAAAGACAATTTGGTGATTTCATCGCGGTCGAGATAGGTACTAAAATTACTCCACAATAATAATCGGAAATACCCCCGTTGCAGCAGACCTGCATACTCAGCGAATTTCAAATGCAAAACATTATATTTCAATCCAACATAGCAAGATTTGACATGAATTTTCCCTATAGGGAAGAAGCTATTACCGTAGGTGTCATGGTAAGACCTAAGCCCGAGACCATGATAACTTTTCGTTTTGGGGCCCCAAGAAGCAAAAAACACCGTTCGTTCGAATTTATATATATATATATATACATATATATGTGTCTGTAAGCACGATAGCGCTCGCAAAAATGGTCCGATTGGAATGAAATTTGGTACAGACATGTAAAGTAGTAATCCCTTGGATGAGTTCGTAAACCAGCCCGATCGGACCACCGGCACCGGAAGGAGGGGTAAAGGGGGATAAACCGCCCCAACAAATGGGTTTTTTGAGTTTTTTACATAGAAAAATAAAATTTATCAAATTTTTGTTGGCGTCGTTGAATTCAGCTCAAAAAAACAAACAATTTAGTATTTTGAATCACTGCTCTATGTCCATTGGTTACCGAGATATTGAAAGTGGTAAACGCAGTACGTTGTCCCAATGTTAACCTTATGGGAAATGAGTAAAATTCTATATCTCGGTTATGTCTCAGCATATCTTGATAAAACTTGATAAATAGCTTCTTCTTGTTCAGATCTACTAAATATTGAATTAAAACTACCCAGTTTTAACATACCTGAAGCAGCAAACCTGCATACTCATTCCCCATGTTATTCTTATGAAGGTTACCAAAATATGACAAATCTCGCTATGATGCGTTGGAATATGTTGTTTTGCATTTGAAATTCGCTGAGTATGCAGGTCTGCTGCTACGGGGGTATTGGTAAGCTTCATAAGAATAACATGGGGAATAACAGGTTTGCTGCTACAGGTATATTAAAACTGTGTGGTTTTAATTCAATACTTAGTGGATCTGAACAAATCTGAACTAGAAGAAGCCATTTACCAAGTTTTATCAAGATATGTTGAGAAATAAGCGAGATATAGAATTTCACAAATTTCCCACAAGGTTAACATTGGGACAACATACTGTGTTTACCACCTTCAATATCTCGGTAACTAATGGACATAGAGCAGTGATTCAAGATACTAAATTGTTTGTTTTTTTTGAGCTGAATTCAATGGTGCTAACCAAAATTTGATTATATTTGTTTTTCTATGTAAAAAACTCAAAAAACCCATTTTTGGGGAGGTTTACCCCCCATTACCCCCCCCCCCTTACAGTGTGCCGATTGGGCTGGTTTACAAATTCGTCCGAGGGATTACCACTTTACATGTCTGTACCTAATTTCATTAAGATCAGACCATTTTTACGGCCGCTATCGTGCTCACAGACATTACACACACACACACACACACACACACACACACACACACACACACACACACACACACACACACACACACACACACACACACACACACACACACACACACACACACACACACACACACACACACACACACACACACACACACACACACACACACACACACACACACACACACACACACACACACACACACACACACACACACACACACACACACACACACACACACACACACACACACACACACACACACACACACACACACACACACACACACACACACACACACACACACACACACACACACACACACACACACACACACACACACACACACACACACACACACACACACACACACACACACACACACACACACACACACACACACACACACACACACACACACACACACACACACACACACACACACACACACACACACACACACACACACACACACACACACACACACACACACACACACACACACACACACACACACACACACACACACACACACACACACACACACACACACACACACACACACACACACACACACACACACACACACACACACACACACACACACACACACACACACACACACACACACACACACACACACACACACACACACACACACACACACACACACACACACACACACACACACACACACACACACACACACACACACACACACACACACACACACACACACACACACACACACACACACACACACACACACACACACACACACACACACACACACACACACACACACACACACACACACACACACACACACACACACACACACACACACACACACACACACACACACACACACACACACACACACACACACACACACACACACACACACACACACACACACACACACACACACACACACACACACACACACACACACACACACACACACACACACACACACACACGTGAAAATAGGTCGAAACGAGATCCATATAAAATTCCAGCTGTCCGAGATCCGGCCGAAGGAGTGGTTTTTCAAAGAAAACACGTGATACTTTTTCAATTGGAAGTCTCTAATACCTGCTTATCATAAACAATTTCTGATTATGTTAAAAATAAGAATATGATTCTTCACATACCAAGTGAGATCCGGTATGTAAGTCGAAGTGAGATCCGCCTTAACCTTGAAACTGGCTCCCGTACACTGCTTATAAAATGTCACAGTCGAACTGAGATCCGGCGGTTTTCCAATCTAAATGGACTTTGTTTGACATTGCCATTGCTTACCATGTTGGAAGTGTCAGGTGTGCGATTCAGAGGAACGAGTTTAGAGCCGTTCGGCACATCCCGCCAAGCTTCCTCCCTATGCACGCCAGTTTTCGTTTATCTGCGACACTAGCGGCGACTTTAGGAACAAATCAGTGCACATTTTGTGATGTAGGGTTTCGCGCGGACCCATTTAGCGCCCTTATTTTTTTACATTTCCATACTATGCGATATTATTTAAATAAATAATACTTTAAAATACTGGAATTGCTTTTTTATTTTTTTAAAGGTCATAAAACACGATACCTATATTATTGTCAAAGGTTGACTATTTAAAATTGATTATAGAAACAAAAATATTTAAGCTATCGAAATATCAAAAAGCAATTCTAGTAGTTTGGACATTTCCCTTTACAACTATATTGAATTAAAAATTTTCATGGGGCGTCTACATGGGTCCGCGTGAGAGCTTTTTTTATAATTTTTGGCTGGGTTGGGAGGACTCCTAGGTCACAGGACCGTTCGCTGAATATGCAGCCTTTCGCTCCAACTGCCATATCACACTCATAGGCCAATAAAATTAAGATTGTGCCTGGACAAAATTCCCGGAAAGCTGGAAATCGTTTTAATCTTTCCGTTTTACATCCAAGTATATGAATTCGAAGTTTGTCCCATTTTTCCTGGTGTGCTTCCGACCTGGGACCACAAAAATATCAGAGTTTTGGGCCATTTTTTATTCTTTTGCAAATAAGTAAAAAACCGTTTATTCTACATAAAAAGTTTAAATACATGAATTGTAGAGGACAAAATTCTGCGTTTATTGAGTACCTTCTGATAAAGATACTTTGATTAGTAATTGATTTATGGTAAGTTAAATAAAGGGTTTTGGCGAATTCCTCTTTTAGGGAAAGAGCTATTACTGTAGGTCTCATGGTAAGACCTAAGCCCGAGACCATGATAACTTTTAGTTTTGGGGCCCTCAGAAGCTAAAAACACCATTCGTTCGAATTTTCATAAATATATATATACCTATACATACGTATATAAATATATATATCTATATATTTGTTAGCTCGATAACTCTCGTAAAAATGGTCCAATCTTCTTGAAATTCCACACAGACTTGTAAAGTAGTAATTATTTTGAGGAGTTAAAAATTCAGCCAGATCGGACCATCGGAAGGGGTGGTTATGGGTAATAAATCCCTAAAAATGGAGTTTTCGGATTTTTCATGTAGAAAAATCGAAATAATCTGATTTTGGTTTACACCATTGGACTCAGCTCGAAAAAACAAATAAATTAGTATTTCGAATCATTGCTCTATGTCCATTGGTTCCCGAGATACTGAAAGTGGTAAACACAGTACGTTGTCCCAATGTTAACCTTATGGGAAATAAATAAAATTGTACATCTCGCTTATTCCTCAACATATCCTAATAAAACTTGGTATATGGCTTCATCTAGTTAAGGTCTAATTGATTATGGCATAAAATCTACAAATTTATATAATCCTGAGGCAGCAAACCTACGTACTCACTTTCCCAATGTTAATCTTATGGGAAATCAAAAAAATTGTAGTCTGCTTATTTCCAATATATCTTAATAAAATTAGTTATGTGGCTTTATCTAGTTAAGGTCCACTTGATTATAGTCTAAAATCCCCAATTTTATAGATTCCTGAGGCAGCAATCCTGCGTACTCATCTCCACAATGTTGACCTTTGGGAGAAAAATGAACGTGTGTAGCTTGCTTGTTTCTCAGCATATCTCGTTGAAACTCAGTACCATGTGGCTCTCCAAAATCTGCTATTTTTACATTTTCCTTGTCAGGAAACCTGCATACTCACTTATACCATGTTATTCTTATGGAAAATATGTTTGCATGCTTATTTACGGACATAATTTGATTTTATTTGGTACGAGGCTTTATCTAAAACACTTATTTGAGCATTTTTAATTCGTTGAGTATGCAGGTCTGCTGCAACAGGGGTATTTTTCATGTTTTATCATCAATTGTGAAAACTTGTAAGATTTTTATGTTTTAATTTCGTTTTCTGGTATTACTGGCATCACTGTATTCAACATAATAACATGGTATAAGTGAGTATGCAGGTTTCCTGACAAGGAAAATGTAAAAATAGCAGATTTTAGACTATAATCAAGTGGACCTTAACTAGATAAAGCCACATAACTAATGTTATTAAGATATATTGGAAATAAGCAGACTATACAATTTTTTTGATTTCCCATAAGGTTAACATTGGGAAAGTGAGTACGTAGGTTTGCTGCCTCAGGATTATATAAATTTGTAGATTTTATGCCATAATCAATTAGACCTTAACTAGATGAAGCCATATACCAAGTTTTATTAGGATATGTTGAGGAATAAGCGAGATGTACAATTTTATTTATTTCCCATAAGGTTAACATTGGGACAACGTACTGTGTTTACCACTTTCAGTATCTCGGGAACCAATGGACATAGAGCAATGATTCAAAATACTAATTTATTTGTTTTTTCGAGCTGAGTCCAATGGTGTAAACCAAAATCAGATTATTTCGATTTTTCTACATGAAAAATCCGAAAAACTCCATTTTTAGGGATTTATTACCCATAACCACCCCTTCCGATGGTCCGATCTGGCTGAATTTTTAACTCCTCAAAATAATTACTACTTTACAAGTCTGTGTCGAATTTCAAGAAGATTGGACCATTTTTACGAGAGTTATCGAGCTAACAAATATATAGATATATATATTTATATACGTATGTATAGGTATATATATATTTATGAAAATTCGAACGAATGGTGTTTTTAGCTTCTGAGGGCCCCAAAACTAAAAGTTATCATGGTCTCGGGCTTAGGTCTTACCATGAGACCTACAGTAATAGCTCTTTCCCTAAAAGAGGAATTCGCCAAAACCCTTTATTTAACTTACCATAAATCAATTACTATTCAAAGTATCTTTATCAGAAGGTACTCAATAAACGCAGAATTTTGTCCTCTACAATTCATGTATTTAAACTTTTTATGTAGAATAAACGGTTTTTTACTTATTTGCAAAAGAATAAAAAATGGCCCAAAACTCTGATATTTTTGTGGTCCCAGGTCGGAAGCACACCAGGAAAAATGGGACAAACTTCGAATTCATATAGTTGGATGTAAAACGGAAATATTAAGGCGATTTCCAGCTTTCCGGGAATTTTGTCCAGGCATGACCAATTTTTGATCTAATTTTACTGGCCTATCAGCACTTTGAGCAGTTCCAATGTTGTTTATATATAATCATATTCAGTATAAAAATTAATTGTAATCAGTACGTCTTTTAATTAAATAAAATTATGAAAACTCAATTATATAGAAAATTTAAAATACAATACTTAAGGAAAAACTATTCTACAACGTTTTTATTATTGGAAAACACTACTAAGTAGTCAATAAAATAAGGAAAACCACAATTAGATTTTTTTACATAATTAATTCATAGAATTATTTCCTTAGATTATTGGATGATTAATTAAAAACAAATGACTTAAAAATAAGAATGAGTGTTTTAAGATTTATTTCTGGGACCAGTGATGAGGCCCAAACCCTATCGTGGGTGTGATGAGGCCCCAGCCCCAGCACCTATCATGGGTGTGATGAGGCCCTAGCCCCAGCACCTATCATGGGTGTGATGAGGCCCCAGCCCCAGCACCTATCATGGGTGTGATGAGGCCCCAGCCCCAGCACCTATCATGGGTGTGATGAGGCCCTAGCCCCAGCACCTATCATGGGTGTGATGAGGCCCCAGCCCCAGCACCTATCATGGGTGTGATGAGGCCCCAGCCCCAGCACCTATCATGGGTGTGATGAGGCCCCAGCCCCAGCACCTATCATGGGTGTGATGAGGCCCCATCCCCAGCACATATCATGGTTGTGATGAGGCCCCAGCCCCAGCACCTATCATGGGTGTGATGAGACCCCAGCCCCAGCACCCATCATGGGTGTGATGAGGCCCCATCCATGGGCGGATCCAGCCGGTTCAAAAGGGGGGGCTGGAGACCAATTCGGGGGGTCTGGGGACACAAGCATTTACATTTTAAATGCTTAAAAACCTATATTTTACGCTATTTAAAACCCTGAGAATCACACCTGAAAATATTGTAGAAAGCTAATGGATTTAAATATATTTCATCAACATAACATAAAATCCAACAGATTTTTACCTTGATTTTCCTGAAGGTCTTGTGATGATATGTAGCCTTCAGGCAAATCAAGGTAAAAAAATCTTTAATACAGGTCTTGTCACTGGGTTAAAAAACATAATGAAATCCAAAATATTTTATTCAAACTTCCACATTTTGAACGTATTTGATAATAAATATTAATCTCAGGAAAGTCTTTACTTTTGTCAACTGTCTAAACTTTTTTTACACATCTATGAAAAATAATCATACTTTCGGCTGGGATTCAAAGACATCTGAATTAGTTTAGACAATTGAATCAATGGGCAAAACCACAAATTGTAGCAGACCAATGTGGCCGACAATATGAACAATCATCACTGTCACACCTTATAGCAAGTTAGCCTATATCTTTCCATTAACCGCTATCAGTGAATACCTAAGATTCATTTTTAAACCCAATTAATTGCAAGTTAGCAATTCCAAATTTGCCGTTTATCAGCGATCGGTAAATACGCGCGATCGTTTTTCACGGCGATTGCGAGTTTCGTAAAGCAACATCGACCGTTAATCCGCGATCGGCAATAACGCGGCCGTTCGCGAATTTCGTAAAGCTATATTTGCCGTTTATTCTCGATCGGCAAATACGCGAGATCATTTTTTTACGGCCGATCGCGAGTTTCGTAAAGCTAGTTCGGCCGTTAATCCGCGATCGACAGATACGCGCTAGCGTATTTCGCGGCCGCTCGCGAAGAGCAAAAATCTATTTTTGCCCTTCATCCACGACAGGCAAATACGCGCGATGGTTTTCACGGCCAATCAAGAGATTTGCAAGGCCGCATTTATTTGCCGTTTATTTACGATCGGCAAATACGCACGATAGTTTTTAACGGACGATCGTGAGTATCGTGAGTTTCGCAAAACTGGATTTACCGTTTATTCGCGATCGGAAAATACGCGAGATGGTTTTCCGCGGCCGATCGCGAGTCTTGCGAAGCTCAACCTGCTGTTTAGTTGCGATCGCTAAAACGATCCCGTCCCGAAAATTTCCCAAAGTAAATCGAAAATCGGGAATTTAATTTTCCCGAAAATTTTCCGAAATTTCGGGACCCGACCATCCCTACCGTACATCTTTACTATATTATGTCTTATCCTAAAGGGGGGGGGCTGCAGCCCCCACAGCCCCCCCCCCAGATCCGCCCATGCCCCATCCCCAGCACCTATCATGGGTGTGATGAGGCCCCAGCCCCAGCACCTATCATGGGTGTGATGGGGCCCCAGCTCTAGCACATATCATGGGTGTGATGAGACCCCAGCACCTACCATGGGTTTGATTAGGTTCCAATAACGCCTAAAATGGGTGTGATGAGGCCCCAACACCTACAGTACAATAGGTTTGATTAGGCCCGAGCACCTATAATGGGTGTGTTGAGGCCCCAACACCTATAATTGGTTTAATGAGCCCCCAATACCTGTCATGGATGTGATAAGTCCCCCCCCCCCTACTTTCCTAAAGGACTTAAAAAGGACCGTATATAGGCGTGCCCCACAGCATTTTTGCCGGGCTAGTGTTTTAGCCAATCATAATTTTAAGTTATAGGCCCATTACGTTCTTATAAAATTAAATAATGTTTATTTACCAAATTTACAAACAATTGAATAGCGTAAAAAATCAATAGTCAATGAAATATTTATATTTTGTAATTTTAATCATGTTACTTACTTCAGCTATTAAAAACACTCCTTTTTCATGGTTATGAGTTAAGACAAGGAAAAAATAAATCAATTATATGGATAAGTTTTAATAAAGATACACAACGTTTACAGTTGTCACTTATGAACACAAAAAAGTAGAAATAAAAAAGTACAATTTGTTTAACATTATAGCATAAAGGCTACTTCTTGAAGTAAACCTGACTTTCTGTTAAATAGTATATTTCGCAACAAGGGCCGAACATGAGGTTTTATAGGCTCGAGATCGTGTTTCAAATTCGAGACGATGTCGAGAATTTGAAACGATCGAGAGCTGCAAAACCCTTTCGGCCGAGGTGCGAACGCTATTTTTTACCACACTACACAACGAAATATACCCCAAATAATAAAAAACTGATTATTAGTTGACTCACTTGAAAACAAAACACAGCTATGAAAATCATATGATCGCAACTATCCTGTCTTGAACGCCGTATAATTATGTGATGTTCTGACGTTGTTTCAAGCAAATAAACGATCAGCTGACTTTCGGCCCTAGGGCCCCAAACGTTTTCGGTCCTGAGGCGGCAAACAGTGTGTTTCGGTCCGAGTTTGACGTTTGTAAAACAGGTGATTTTATCGTAGTTTGGTGAAAAAGAGGTTTAGGACAAGTTAATAAAAAGTGAAAGATTTAAAAACGTTTTTAAAGTATTTTATAACAAGGTTTTTGAAGTGTAAAAACATCACCAACTGACATGCACTTATCCCAGTAATAAACCAATAATTTTTTATTAGTAAATTACAATGCTAAACAGGTTTCTTTTAAAAGACAATTAAATTTATGTTAAGAAAATGTAATAGCTAAATATAAAACGACTCTACTCTTAGTAAGCGGCTGCTAGCCGATGAAGATATAAATAAATGGCATAAATTATGTACGGTGAGTTATTTCCACATTTATTCAAATATCAATCCCAAACCACCCCAAAACGTTATCGGGTAGTATTTCATTTTGAGTGGGCGGCCATTTTCATCCACAGTGTTGGATAGATTTTTTACCAAGTGAAAAGGTGGTGTACAAATCATCCTGAACTGGCAACTGGTATAAAGGAATGGCTGCTTCGCGTCCCGCGAAGATGGATTACAGATCGTTCTTTATTGGTGGATTTGTACAAGGTCAGAAGGGATCTCAGAACGACCGTCTGGGTGTGTATGACCGGTGTGCGTAGTCGACGCTAGCGCGACGTGGTGCCAGTTTTCAGAACTACATACACACGCACTCTATGGAAAAATCAAGCTAAGTGAGATCCGACCACCTTCGAATTGTTTCGAGGTGATTCGGCTATTTCCGTGATCCTTACAACCTCAGGATGACCAATCAGAGGCTTTGGCGAAACGAGATCCACCCCCCCGGATCTCAGTGCGCCAACGGATCTCACTGTGCCGTTGTGCATACATATGGCGGATCTCATATCGCCACATTAGTAAGAGCACACACACACACACACACACACACACACACACACACACACACACACACACACACACACACACACACACACACACACACACACACACACACACACACACACACACACACACACACACACACACACACACACACACACACACACACACACACACACACACACACACACACACACACACACACACACACACACACACACACACACACACACACACACACACACACACACACACACACACACACACACACACACACACACACACACACACACACACACACACACACACACACACACACACACACACACACACACACACACACACACACACACACACACACACACACACACACACACACACACACACACACACACACACACACACACACACACACACACACACACACACACACACACACACACACACACACACACACACACACACACACACACACACACACACACACACACACACACACACACACACACACACACACACACACACACACACACACACACACACACACACACACACACACACACACACACACACACACACACACACACACACACACACACACACACACACACACACACACACACACACATATATAAATTCGAACGGATGGTGTTTTTTGCTTCTGGGGGCCCCAAAACAAAAATTTATTATGGTCTCGGTCTTAGGTCTTACCATGAGACCTACGGTAATAGCTTCTTCCCTATAGGGGAAATTCGCTAAAAATAGTGTGACGCAGTAAATAATCAGTTATTCTAAAATTATGGTCTTAACAAGCATATAAAGATCTCTTTTTCACTTTTTAAGTCCAAAATATATCTACAGAGGCTGATATAATGTCGCCGCTCATTTATTTAAGTGTTCAAACAGTAGTAAATATTCATCCGCGGGGTCGGTGATCAGCGCGTGTAAACGTTCACCCGGTCGCATTTTCCGACGAAATATTTTAATTTAGAGAAAATAATTTTATTGCACCTTGAACTTGAAGACAAATAAAATCAACACTAGGTTCGTGAAGTACATTTTTCATTTTCTTTTTACGTTCCGAGTTATTTTAGCTCAAAATATCAACTAGCTAAAACCCACTATTTGAACTCTAACGCCAATTACTCTTGTATTTGTTATGATATCGGAAAAATAAAAAATGCATATTGTGAGGAATTTATTTATTGACATTTTGATACATAGTTTATTGTCGTACGTTGAAAAATAACGTCAGGATATGGTTTCGTGCGATGTTGTAGCCCGTGAAAATCATGACAACACCCTTGTGTTTGGGAACGCCTTTCGACTATAATTTTCGATCGAAAGTCTACATAAATATCCCTTTAATTTGACAAATCAAAATTAAAATCCGTCCAGCCGTTAATGAGTAGGCCTATTGACTGTGAAAAGAAAATCGCTTGCAAATTAATATAAACATTAATAATTAAACTAGGTATACGCTCATTCTTCCCGTAAGAGGATGAACGAAGAAAAAGGCCAAAACTTCTTGTAATCCATAACACCATCTGTGATCTTTACTTTTCCTACAATTTTTTCGATATGTTTTTAAATTCTCTTTTTGATCAGATAACTCTTCCAACAGCCCCAACAGTTAGGGTTTTCCCTAAGATTTTACATCGGAATAGTGAAACATAGATTAGTGTATATGTATACAGTTTTTCAGCAAATCTATTAGAAGACTATTTTATCTATTTATAAAGCCCAACTACCCGTATACCTTTACAATGCCCATGATTCAGAAGCCATGATGGTTTGAATGCTTTTTTCTTATTAGAATTAAGTAAACCTAGCTCTACAAAACTATCAGCGACTGATTACACACCAAAGCAGTTGTTTGCAAAGGACATGAAAGCTCTGACCATGATTAAGAAGCCATGATTGCTTGAATGCTTTTTTCTATTAGTTTTGAGTAAACCTAGCTCTACAAAACTAAGAGCGACTAATAAAAGTTACACGATAAAACATTTTTTGCAAAAGAACACCCCACGGCCTCCCCATTTACTCTGTCCATTATTAACGTTACTCTGCCATGATAGTTTGAATGTTTTTTTATTAGTATTGAGTAAACCAAACTACAAAACTATGAGCAAATAATAACAGTTACACGCCAAAGTAGTTGTTTGCAAAAGGACATGGGGGGGCTTCGCCCCCCACACCCCCCTGCAAAGTTACAATTTATGGTTTTTGATAGTATTTAAGAAAAGATAGGTTGGAATAATCTGATTAATAGGCCCTCTTTTCACCAGCAACTAACGACTTACTAGCCGATTAGTTTAAGCATGAACTCGGCCTGCCTCCTAACTAGTCAATTGGCCACCGTTCGAACATCAGCTACATCATTCGTCTAGTCTTTCAAACTAATAGAATGAACTATAACCATCAGAAACTCCCATCTCTTCTTGGTTTCGCTGCAGACTATAGTAGGCGTAAAAAAATTGCGATGCACGAAATTACTTAAACAGCTCATTCCCTATATAATTAATACTGAGAATCAGCTGTTTAAGTAATTTTTCACATGCCAATTGCACTGTGCCTAGTATAGTTGGATAAAACTCTGTCATCATTGGCACAGAGAGCTAAGTCAAAACAATAAACTCAAAGTAAAATTCACGGATGCAGTTCGCACAATTTATCTCCGGCTTTATAATTTAGTCAGCTGGTTGTTTGTCATGGGGAGAAAGAGGGTACATTTCTGATAACATAGTTTTACAGCCTCGCCGCTTGTCAATTGTTATGTTTACCAATATCATAAGTTGAAATTATCTTACGATATGGTTAGTATGTAGTATATGTAGCTGGAGGTAGATTACACAAACTGAAGGCGTACTACAATTAATTTTTTTTTCGAAGTACGCTTACTAAGTTCGACTAAGGCTTATGTCGAGACACTCAGGTTGGTTTACATTGGACGATTCCCTATTTTTTAATACTTTTAACTGGCCTACCACTCGACTCGTTTATCTGTTAACAACAGACAAGTTGATGGTTGACTACAATTCACCTTTCCAGCGACACTCCTATTCAACCGATATAAAATAGCCTAACATTTTTTGAGAATTGTTTGGAAGCGCTAAGTTGGGAAGAGTTGATTTTAGTTGAGGTTTGTTTTTACCAAAAATATTATTTTGGTATCAACTTTATTGTGATAGAATATTAATTATAGGTTTATAAAGAAATCCCAAAAAATTGTACAAATATCTGTGCTAATTTTTCAGCCAATTGACATTTCTTTTCTTTTATAAGTCTAATTTAACTGACTCACTACAATTAGTATCACGGCGAAATTTACTCAATATCCTAAGCTCGAGTTACATACCTAATAATTAATGTAAAACTTCCAATACAATTTTTATTTTTATTTAAGGTACCATAATAATAGTCAACATGTTACTTTTAAATTTCATGTGAACGATTTTCAGTTCAATAATATTACAATTGCACCTCTAATATTTTTTTATTTCAAAATAATTTGAATTTTTTTATAGTAAGCCTATATATGTTTTGCAAAATCACGATCAATGAACTCTTAACTATTCAAAATAAACTAAAATGAAATATTCATCACCTGAAAATTTAATCATATGTTCAGAATTGTATTTTTTAACCATCTTAAATCAAGGGGTGACTATATTTTTGGATGGGTGAAATTAAAAATAATATAGAACAACGTACTGTGTTTAGCACATCTAATACTATCCAATATCTAAGCAACGGATTGACGTAGAATAATAATTCAAAATGCTAAATTGTTTGATTTTTAAAGCTGAATTCAATTTTGACAATTAAATTTAAAAATAATTAGTGAAAAGGTGTTAACTCTTAAAAATAAATTTTATTTTGTCAAAAAAAACCTTTTTGGAGCAAACCTATCCAGCTGGTTTTCGAACTCGAAGTAATAAATGTCACTTTATATATATGTACCAAATTTCATTGAGATCAGACCTTTTTTTTCAAAAGTTTTCGCGCCTACGGACTGATATAATATATATCTATATATATATATAATGTGTATATATATATATACAGGGTATTGATAAAAAACCCTTCAGGACTTCGGGATATGGTTACTTACATCAAAACTAAGAAAAAAGTTCCGTAAACATGGGTCCTAAAATGCTCGGTTATCCGTCTGACGGTCTGTATGTGTTTTTAACATGATTTTGCACAACTTTAGAACCACGAAAGATATCAACTTCAAACTTGGTACTTATATGCTGACTATTAGGACCTATTTAGTGCGGAGTATCAAGTTTCTACTTTGTACCATTTCAAAATGGCAGCCATTTTTATATTTTAAAACCTAATATCTTAAAAACTGTAAATTTTTCGAAAATTGGACAAGAGACAAAAAAGTTGGGAAATTTAATTTACTACAAAACCATATCAAGATTATTAAGATCAAACAACAATTAACGGAGTTATTGCAATTTTTCCAACAAAATACATGCATGTTTTATGGTAGCTATGGAAAGTTTACTTGAATTCTGTTAGCAAAATTGAATAACTTCGTTAATTGTTGTTCGATCTTAATAATCTTGATATGGTTTTGTAGGAAATAAAATTTCGCAACTTTTTTGTCTCTCTTCCAATTTTTCAAAAATTTATGGTTTTTAATATATTAGGTTTTAAAATATAAAGATGGCTGCCATTTTGAAATGGTACAAAGTAGAAACTTGATACTCCGCACGAAAATAGGTCCTAATAGTCAGCATATAAGTACCAAGTTTGAAGTTGATATCTTTTGTGGTTCCAAAGTTATGCAAAATAATGTTAAAAACACATACAGACCGACAGACGGATAACCGAGCATTTTAGGACCCATGTTTACAGGAACTTTTTTCTTAGTTTTGATGTAAGTAACCATATCCCAAAGTCCTGAAGGGTTTTTTTATCAACACCCTGTATATAAATTTGAACGAATTGTGTTTTTTGCTTCTGCGGGCCTTAAAACGAAAGTTATCATGGTCTTGGCCTTAGGTCTTATCATGAGACCTACGGTAATAGCTTCTTCCCTATAGGTGAAATTCGCTAAAACTAACTGTTGAAATAATAATAGATTTGCTTCAAATTAAAAACATGTCACAATGCACTATTTGGTTTGCTTGTTTCCTTAAAATGCATTATCTATGAAAATCTATCGAGCTATTATTTAAACTGGCAATAAAATTCAATAATGATAAAGGTTTAGCATACCTCAACCGGGTCGGATACAATAGATTTTTTTTCTAAATATCGGCGGTAAACATCTAGTTCCAGGGTAGTTCCAGTAGTTCCAGGGTAGTTCCAGTAGTTTCAGGGTAGTTCCAGTATTTCCAGAGGCGTTGGGCCCTCGTAATCCTGATGGAAAATGGATAAAAAAACTAAATTTTACCTCTTTTTCAATTAAACGTTAAAAATATCCTTAAAAATCTGATCTCGATAAAATTTGGCGTGATAAAATATATCTATAAGTATAAAAGAGGATGTTGGTATCTATATATCTATAAGTATAAAAGAGGATGTTGGTATATATATATATATATTTAGTTGGCAGGGATAAACACAGAAACCGCTGGACCGATGGCCACGAAACTTGGTACATACATGTAGAATTTCATGGAGTAGGTTTATACACCTTCAATTTCGTGATAACATTCAGGGCTTAGCCCTGGGACCGTCTTAAAGGTACCCATGTCAGGGATTTTGCAATAATTTGAGTTAGATTTGTTTACTAACAAAACATATGAAAGTAAAATTTAAAACAGGTGATGTAAATTAATGGTATTTCTTTCTGCTATTTAACTGTATTTTTGTTAAAATGAAGATTTGTTACTTGGTGCCAGGTGGTCAATGAATTAGACTTTTGCATTTTTTCAAAGTGTAATACACTATATAAAATGCTGATAATATGTAGTATAATATAAAATAAATAACTGATTACTGAAGGACTCCAGTGATCACTGATCACTTATACTTGAAGGACTTTTTTTATGATAACTAACTGCTATTTAAAGAGGAAGAGTGTGTTACTGTAAAGAATTAATTTTACCTACAACACTTTAACAAAATTGCCGTGACGGCTCATTCAAACGTTTTGCTCAATATAGAGTCTAAAAACGTAAGACAGCACTTTTTAATAATTGCTGGAGTGGCATTGTAATTTTTTGTTCAAGGTAGACCCTAAAACCTTTTACAGTGAATAAAATTTCAAGCTAACTTCTTTGATTCCTCTAACACGTATGCCTTCATGAAGGAAATAAATAGGATTTCTATTACGCAGGTCTGCTGCGACGGGGGTGCATAATAAAGTTTTAATTAAGGGTAACATATGCGAGCAGATTCAAAGTGCCGTCGAAAAAGCCAAGGGTGCCGTTCCTTATATTGTGCCCCATGATCACCATCAGGGCAAGCTCAGGTACCGTGGAAACGACCATAAATGCTTCTCGGCGTTCGTCTCTGTAAATTGGCCTCTTGAGTGTGTGAGCGCAATCCTCTTCACCTGATAGCACGATCGACTGGACAGCCGACACAAGCAAAACGCACTTGCAAGAGGAAGGACCACCGATATTGGGCATGAGCCTACCCAGGGCAGCAACACCATTTGGGGCTTTGTCGGTGGGGCGTTGGATATGGTCACATTTTTTTATGTACAGGCAGTTTATGCAGGAATATAATACCCCCGTCGTAGCAGACCTTCGTACTAAGAGCGAATTTCTAAAAACTTTTGCTTTATGGAAGTACATTTGATATGTTCAAAGAAGTAGATACATTACATACATTAGATTTTACAATAAGAAAAATAAATGGGAAAGCAAAACTATATAATTCATGGGTGATAGTGTATGTATAATTTTAATCGTGAGCGAAGCCACGGGTTCTTCTAGTATATATATATATATATATATTTATTTATTTATTTGGCAGGGATAAACACAAAAACCGCTGGACCGATGGCCACGAAGCTTGGTACATACATGTAGAATTTCATGGAGTAGGTTTATACACCTTTAATTTCTTGATGACTTTCAGGGCTTAGCCCTGGGACCGTCTTAAAGGTACCCATGACAGGGATTTTGAAATAATTTGAGTTAGATTTGTTTACTAACAAAACATATGAAAGTAAAATTTAAAACAGGTGATGTAAATTAATGGTATTTCTTTCTGCTATTTAACTGTATTTTTGTTAAAATGAAGATTTGTTACTTGGTGCCAGGTGGTCAATGAATTAGACTTTTGCATTTTTTCAAAGTGCAATACACTATATAAAATGCTGATAATATGTAGTATAACATAAAATAAATAACTGATTACTGAAGGACTCCAGTGATCACTGATCACTTATACTTGAAGGACTTTTTTTATGACAACTAACTGCTATTTAAAGAGGAAGAGTGTGCTACTGTAAAGAATTAATTTTACCTACAACACTTTAAAAAAATTGCCAGGACGGCTCATTCAAATGTTTTGCTCAATATAGAGTTTAAAAACGTAAGACAGCACTTTTTAATAATTGCTGGAGTGGCATTGTAATTTTTTGTTCAAGGTAGACCCTAAAACCTTAAGAAAATGATCTTTTACAGTGAATAAAATTTCAAGCTAACTTCTTTGATTCCTCTAACACGTATGCCTTCATGAAGGAAATAAATAGGATTTATAATATTCAGGTCTGCTGCGACGGGGGTGCATAATAAAGTTTTAATTAAGGGTAACATATGCGAGCAGATTCAAAGTGCCGTCGAAAAAGCCAAGGGTGCCATTCCTTATATTGTGCCCCATGATCATCATCGGGGCAAGCTCAGGTACCGTGGAAACGACCATTAAATGCTTCTCGGCGTTCGTCTCTGTAAATTGGCCTCTTGAGTGTGTGAGCGCAATCCTCTTCACCTGATGGCACGATCGACTGGACAGCCGACACAAGCAAAACGCACTTGCAAGAGGAAGGACCACCGATATTGGGCATGAGCCTACCCAGGGCAGCAACACCATTTGGGGCTTTGTCGGTGGGGCGTTGGATATGGTCACATTTTTTTATGTACAGGCAGTTTATGCAGGAATATAATACCCCCGTCGTAGCAGACCTTCGTACTAAGAGCGAATTTCTAAAAAATTTTGCTTTATGGAAGTACATTTGATATGTTCAAAGAAGTAGATACATTACATAAATTAGATTTTACAATAAGAAAAATAAATGGGAAGGCAAAACTATATAATTCATGGGTGATAGTGTATGTATAATTTTAATCGTGAGCGAAGCCACGGGTTCTTCTAGTTTTAAATATATTTTTATATACCTTTATAAATGAACTATAGAAAAATATCGATTATGGCCTCTACGATTTAGTGAAAACCTGGTAGCCTACAAACCTTTGGGCACATATGTCTAATATTACGATATAATATTTTCAAACAATCCTATATTTAAAATGTATCTTACACAAAAGTTCTAAACTTTCTAACTTTTTTTAATTTCACGATTTCCATATCATTGGCTATGTTTGCTTGATCGAGTGGTACCATGAACTAGTTAACCGATTGTTTTTTTAATATTTTCTGGTGGGTGGATGGATAAAAGAGGCTAAACAAAGATAAATAAATAATCATAATTACCCTAACTTTTCGGCCTAAGGTATTATATAGAGTACAGTTTTGCGGAAAACTCTATACATTTTTTAAACATCATGAGGTTTTTTCTCAACAACAAAAAGCATATTCGGTAAAAAACCTATTCATTAGCGAACCAAACCCCAAAGGATTTTAATTTTAAATTTGACATGCCTCATATAAGCTCATAAACTGAATAAGTTTAATTTTATTCAAATGACAAAATTAATTATATTGTATTATCGTACTAATACTATAAGTGTAAAAGTTTGTGAGTTTGTTTGTCATATTATGAAAATCAGTTTTAACAGCGTACTCATTTGTTAAGATAACTAACAGCTGCACAATTTTAACAAATCTAAAAATTATTTCTTTATAAAAAATATTGAGAATATTTGCATGTACAAATAACCAATGTAAATAGAATCTTATTATGAAAATATCTTACTATCATTTTGAACGTGGGCGGAGCCAAGGGAGTCATCTAGTTTATTGGTAAGGGTGTGAAGGGCATGGGTAATTGGGTATGGGTAATTTCTTCCTAAAAATAGTAAACATTTTCTTTTATGTATAATATTTGTTACGGTCAAACTTTCTTTATAGTAAAATAATTCTCCATATGTAAATATTTTCATAGTAATTTCTCAGTTTCCAGAATGGATTTCTGTATTTTAGGTTTTCATGAATGCTTTGACACAAGAGGTTAACTGCATTAAACGAGTTCTAAGTAGGCTACTAATACTTCGTGTTGAATTTGAAGACAAAATATGTTTTGCCAAAAACCGTTCTCATTTTATTAAAAAAATAGAAAATGAGGCCTCCGAAAATCTTTATGGCAGTATTTGTTCACGTCAAACTTGTTTTTTTCATTTTACAAGCAAGTAACACTTGCGCTCTTGTTCGGAGTGACTTTTGAAATATTTGTTCAAATGGAGGGCTTAGAAAAATGTCACTACTGTCAATTCATGTGAGCTTTGTTTTTCTACTATTGTTTTCGATATTTTCCACAAAATTCAACATATACCAGACACAATTGACAGTGAGTGGCAGTGCAGCTGTTCTCCGAAACATATGTACACTTTCGTTTGAATTGCAGCCTAACTTTTGCCTCTTTGAAAAATATGTTACGCGATTCGCACTATGAGAAAAGAATAACTTGACAAAATACCTCGTAACCATTTTAACCTACCGTACATATAACTCTTTATTACATGCCACCAGCATACATTAGGACTATAATTAATAAAATGTTTACCATTGTTAGCTTTCGCAATTGAGTTATCGACAACTTGTATACAATTAAGAATAATAGTAGAAAAATCATAAAATACATATGTATATATAACTAATTAACTGATTATTGATTCAGAGAAAAGTAAAAATACAGATACCAGATCAGGTTATCCTATACACCCCTTAGCGCAGTTCTCTTTCCTCACTTTCAACTTCCCTTCCTTCCACATGGAAAAATAGCATGTAACTAGAGGACCCACGCTGCTCCGCAGCAGTAAATTTTGGTGCACCAAGTCAAATAAATCAACTCAAATCAAATAATTCTTCATTTAAAAAATTAATGTCTCATGCAATGCAGCTTCACAACTTCAATGTGACTTGCCCAACACTTGCTTAAGTTGAAGAAGAGGTGCATGTATAGCTGGGCTCGGTTATGTTGGAATTTCAAAACCAATTATACCACGATTTATTACCAAATTGGTGATAATTTATTCCACGAATGAAAAAGTAGGAATTTAATGAGATAAGCTGTACTTAAGTTTTCGGGAGAACGACATGTCAGCCCAGCACATGCGACTTTTCAAAATAACTATATACCCCCGTTGCAAACCTACATACTCAACGAATTTCTCATGCAAAAAAACATAGTTCAAGCCAACAAATATTGAGATTTGACATGTTTTTGTAAGCTCCATAAGAATAACATGGGGAATGAGTATGCAGGTTCGCTGCCACGAAAGTGGAAATATCGGGGATTTTAGACTATTGTACATTAGATCTCTCTAGATGAAGTCACAAACCAAGTTTTATCAAGACATGTTGAGAAATAAGCAAGATATATAATTTGACTTATTTCCCATAAGGTTAACATTGGGACAACGTACTGTGTTTACCACTATCAATATCTCGGTAACCAATGGACATAGAGCAGTGATTCAAAATACTAAATTGTTTGTTTTTAAGCTGAATTCAATGGTGCCAAAAAAATTAAAAATCGATAAATTTTATTTTTCTATGTAAAAACCCATTTTTGGAGGCGTTTATCCCACCCACCTTCCGGTTGTCTGATCGGGCTGGTTCAAGAATTTGTCCAATTTTTTACCATTTTACATGTCTTTACTAAATTTCATTAAGATCAGATCATAAATGGACTCGGAAAAGAAAAACTTAATTCATAGATATATGATTTGTGTTGTTCGGAATTCAGCAGAGTGCTTCAGGTACCGATCATGATAATCAACAGCTCAAATGAAAGCTGGTATTTCACTGAAGGTTCTTAGACTAAAACATAAAGAATTATATAGTTAGAACTGGGGTAATATATCTTCAAATTAATTCAAAATTCGGGAAATAATCAAATTTATGATTTTTGATCGAGTAATACAGAACATTAATGAATGCCGATGCTTGATGGCAAATCTGTGCATGCATACCTTTAATTTAAGACTCAGTTATGAAAATCGGTTGAGTAGAAGAGCCGAACGGACACGGAAAAGAAAAATCAAAATTTTTTTAATATATAGATTTCAGCTACATATGGTGACAAATGTACAGTTCTGTTTTGTTATTCTATTACCACCATGACAACTCATTAGACCAATGTTAATTTTTTTATTTTAAATTAAATTTTCTTTATGTTTAAAATACTAATTTGAATATTAATGGGATTGTGGTCATCTACAGGAAAATACAATTCTATCGGTGTGCTTGGATTTTCATTATGTTGCACAGAGGCTGAGAAAAAGGGAGCACAAAAATCTTATGGAAAAAATCCTTGTCTAATATAATAAATATTATATTTTGTATACATTTGATACATGTCACAATATTGATGATGGTGACATCAACGATTATTATCATTATTATATGATTGTCAATACTGCCATTCTTTAGCAGCCTTGATAAAGAATCTTCGCTCATAACCTCAATGTTTCGTTTTCATGTTTATGAAACAAATATTCAGATTTTAAATTATGTATAGGGTTTATTTCATTGTGTAGTGTAGTAGAAAAACGTTTTCACCAAAAGACGCTAGTAAGTACTTTAAAAGATCCCCAAAAGTAATATTGTTTCCGATACTTATTAGATAAGTTATTCTGAATCAAAAGAATAAATGGAAATTTTTTAATGCAAAAATCGTGTTTTAAAAAACTTAACTCGCTTCATGAATAAGACGGAATAAGTTAAAAGTCATTGGAAACTTGTGCTTGAACTGTAAGTGACTGGTCATTGTAATACAGTTTACTGAAACTTTTAATCATGCTTTACGTTTTAATCGCTTTATGAAATAGTATTTTTCGCACCTGGGACCGAAAGAGCTTTGCAGCTCTCGATCGTTTCTAGTTCTTGACTTTGCCTCGAATTTAAAACACGATGTCGAGCACGTTAAACCTAATTTTCTGACCTGGGTGCAGATTTTTGCATTATATCATTCCATTCATTGTTCTTAATGTAGAATAACTTTTATGAAAAATATCGGAAACACTATTCCTTTGGAGATCTTTTGCTGTACTCACACGAAACCTCTCTATCAGAACTTGAAACCCTGTGATTGATAATAATTATCGATTGTTTATTTCCAATATGTTGTTAACTTCCGTTGTTAATAGGTTATTGCATTTACTTCTCCACCATATGCTTTAAATTATAAGCAGTTTGGAATAATACCCTGTTTTTTTTTTTTTTTTAGCGAATTTCCCCTATAGGGAAGAAGCTATTACCGTAGGTCTCATGGTAAGATCTAAGCCCGGGACCACTATAATTTTTAGTTTTGGGGCCCCCAGAAGCCAAAAACACTATTCGTTCAAAATTTTATATATATATATATGTGTCTGTGAGCACGATAGCGCTCGCAAAAATGGTCCGATTGGAATGAAATTTGGCACAGACGTGTGAAGTAGTCATTATTCGGACGAGTTCGTAAACCAGCCCGATCGGACCATTGGAAGGGGGGGTAAAGGGGGATAAACCCCCCCAAAAATGTGTTTTTTTAGTTTTTTATATAGAAAAATAAATTTTATCGAATTTTTGTTGGCACCATTGAATTCAGCTCGAAAAAACAAACAATTTGGTAATTTGAATCATTGCTCTATGTCCATTGGTTGCCAAGATATTGAAAGTGGTAAACACAGTACGTTGTCCCAATGTTAACCTTATGGGAAATAAGTAAAATTCTATATCTCGCTTATTTGTCAACACATCTTGATAAAACTTGGTAAATAGCTTCTTCTAGCTCAGATCTACTAAATATTGAATTGTAACCAGCCAGTGTTAATATACCTGTAGCAGCAAACCTGCATATTCATTCCCCATGTTATTCTTATGGAGCTTACCAAAACATGTCGAATCTCGCTATATTGGATTAAAATATGTTATTTTGCATTTGAAATTCGCTGAGTATGCAGGTCTGCTGCAACGGGGGTATTATTTTTATTAATGAGCTTGGTCAGGGGTTCAGCAATTTTTTCTGCAACAAATTTTACATCTCTCATTCTTATGTTACCTATTCCTGGAGCTTTATCTATCCTCATTCCTTTGATTTTATTATTATTTTTTCAGGTGCTGCACTTGGTATGTATATATTATATTCCCTGGATCCAGCCTATCTCCCAAATTTAAAATATTCAGTTCGTTACATTTTTGTTTGATACTTTCAACCAGTATTGGTGGTCTGTGGCGTAGACTTTCGGATGAATGCGGATGGTGACGACCCAGTTTTTTTCCACAACAATTGCTTGGATCTAACATCAATTTCAGAATTTCAAGATTTTTTCTTAACTACTGATGGTGATGATGTTCTCAAAATTATTCACAGTAATGTGCGGAGTTATTCTAAAAATTTTGATGACTTTTCATTCTACTTAAATGAACTCCCTGAGATGGATATTATAGTTCTGTCAGAATGTTGGTTGCAGGAGGGGGAGGAGGCAAGGACTATAGACGGGTTTGACTTTGTACTCACTGATAAGAGGAGAAACAGGGCCGATGGTGTGATCATTTACTTCAACAACCATCAGTTACTACATCACAGATTACTCTTGCTGATGTATATGGAATAAAACTTAACTTTAACTTGCACAATACAAAATTTTGTCTTTTGGCCTTTTACCGTACTTTTGACAGTGATTCTCAGTTATTTATAAACGCTTTAGAAAATTATCTTAACAGCTTAAGTAAGGATCTAATGATTATTTTAACTGGTGATTATAATTTTGACTTATTGAATATAAATTCCATTATTGATAGTTACTTAAACAGTTTATCAGGTGCTGGTCTCATTCAGTGTGTAGATAAGCCAACCAGGATAACAAACAATATCCAATCTTGCATAGACCACTTTTTTATCCGTTACAACAAAATGAACAATGTTCACTCAGCTGTGTTACAAACAGAAACAACTGATCACTTTAGTATTGCTGTGACAATCACTTTTCCTACAAGTACACCGTCGGTCCCTACAGAAAGTACTAATACTCAGGTCATTGACCCCTCACTGCTGTCCTGTAATCTTGCTCAAATTGATTGGAATATAATTTTCTGCAATAGTAATGTCAATTCTTGCTCATTTGAATTTTTTAAAATTATTGCGGAAAAAATAAATGTTTCAAAAAAATCTATTAAAAAATCAACAAGATTTAAAAAGTTAAAGCCATGGATTTCAAATAATTTAATTAAATTAATTCGTGAAAGAGATAAATTAAGTAAAAAAGTTAAAAAACAGCCTTTTAATGTCGACTTAAAAAATAACTATAGTATTTTAAGACAACAAGTAACGAATTCCATTAAGAATTCTAAGCGTGTTTACTACAGATCAAAATTAAATCAATTTCAAAATGATCCTAAACAATTTTGGATGATCATTAATGAATTATCAGGTAGAAGAAACAAGAAAGATTCCTTCCCGATTCATAAATATGTTCCAAATGTACCCTGTATCACTCCTACTATTTGCAAACAAGTTGCTGATGACTTCAACACATTCTTTGCTGCTATTGGGCATAACCTGGCAAGTTCGATTGACAGTGGAGGCCCGCTCATAATAAATGATGCAGATTACAGGCAGGACACTGTGTTTACACTGCGGACTGTTTCTGAACATGACGTTATCAGACATGTTACTACACTACGTGGTGGGTCGGCCCCTGGCTACGATGGTGTCTCAGCTACTATTCTCAAAGATAACATCAATTTCCTCTCCAAACCACTATTACATCTAATTAACTTAAGTTTATGGGATTTTTCCAGACAATTTCAAACTAGCAAAAGTTTTTCCACTTCATAAATCTAACTCATTCACCGACAAAAACAACTTCCGTCCGATTTCTCTCTTGAGTGTTTTCTCTAAAGTTCTTGAGAAAATTGTTAAAGAACAATTGGTAGACTATTTGAATCATAGTCAAATCCTAGCAGATTGCCAGTATGGGTTCAGAACAGATAAAAATGTATCAGATGTTCTTTTTGATGTAAATAAAGAAATTTTTCATGCTCTGTCCGATAATATGCGTTCCGTTTTGATTTTCTTGGATCTGAAAAAAGCTTTTGATAGTGTGGACAGAAATAGATTACTCTCAAAATTATCTGCTATAGGGGTAACAGGAAATGCACTCTCATGGTTCAAAAGCTATTTCACTGACAGGAGACAAACTGTTTCTGTATGTGGTATTAACAGTCATGAGCTTCCTGTAGAGTATGGGGTGGTCCAAGGAAGTACCCTTGGGCCAATATTATTCTTAATCTACATAAATAATATTTCAAAATTACCAATTTCCGGAAAATTATTTCTTTTTGCAGATGACACTTTAATTTTTATAAAAGGCAAGTCATGGGAAAATGCTAGGAATAAGTCTTTATCTGACCTGAAATTAGTTAAAAAATGGCTTGATCAAAATGTTTTATCTCTTAACATTTCCAAAACTAAATTTATGCCCATCTCCCTCTCAACTCAAACAGATTATAACTTAAATGATCTAGTTTTGCATGACTGCAACAACCACCTGGGTAGTGGTTGCTCTTGTGCGCCAATTGAAAAAGTTTCATTTTACAAATACCTAGGTATAATTTTTGATTCACGCATGAAATGGACGGAGCATATTAATTTCTTAAAAAATAAAACTAGGAAATATATATTTGCATTTAGACAGTTAAGTGATATTTTAAGTTTTAATGAGATTAAATTAGCTTACTTTGCATATGTACAATCAATTTATTCTTATGGAATTTTAGCTTGGGGCAGGGCTTATAATTCACACCTTCAGAGTTTGACTGTGATTCAAAAGTCTATTTTAAAAGCTGGATTTAAAAAATGTAAAAGATACCCCTCTGACCGGATATTTAGAGAAACCCAAGTTTTTTCCATTCATAAATTGTTTATTAAAGATTTATTAACTCACATTTTTAAATATTTCAATTTAATTTTTTCTTTCACTTCACATTCTCATAATACAAGATATGCAAATAAAATCGGAATTTTAACCATCCAGCAACACAAATCATATTCAAAAACTAATTGCTTTTATATTGCACATATTTTATACAGAAATTTCTCGTCTCGCTATAATAATATTGCATTGTTCGATTCTCCCTCATTAAATGTTTTCAAAAAAAGATTAAAGGAGTGGTTATTGGTTATCAGCGATGAGGAGGCAGAGTCGCTTATCTCGGCTGATTGTGGTCGACCTGCAACAAACTGACCGATCTGAACTAACATGAACTTCCTACTTACTGCACTGTATGCACCACCTTCCCAGCCTGTACACCCAGTATAAACATTTTCAGCATCATCACCATGAGTTAGTCTTTCTTATAACATTATATTTTATTTATTTTTTCAACTCTCACAATTCCGACCAATTTCATAGTTCTTCAGTTTAAATCTTGCTCCTTTTCGTAATAACTACAAATTATTTTCAACTCGAGTCTACGCACAGACCACTAAGGTCCATGTAGGCTCATTTCCGTAAATTTTTTTATTTTCTTTTTAGGAAGCTTAAATTAATTTTAAACATTTTTCATTATTATTCAGTGTTTTCTTTTATATATTTTGATATGTTAGTTACCATTTCTTTTTATGCTTCATTTATTTTAACAAGATATTTATAAGTTACATTGTAAATTTGTGTATTATTATTTTTGTGGAAATAAACTGATTTTGACTTTGACTTTGACTTTATTGAGCAACTCCATTTACTGTCTCCTCTTTTTTCATTGATTTCCCCATGGCGTCTCCTTTTGTGCAATCAATTCTGGTCTTTTTTCCTCTTCCTAATAATTTGTTAACATTTTGCCACATTTGTTTTGTTCTTCTCCTATAAATTGGCCAAGTGCCAAAATACCTATAATTACCTATATTTTGAAAATTATTTGTGACGTAATAGGAAGTGATATAAAGGTGGATAAAAATCTTGTCTTATGTAAAATTTTGCGAGGAATCCACTGGTTTAATCAGATTTTCAATATTTACTTCCGGTCTATAAGATAAAATCGTTCACCGATTTCAAAGGGCTCCCATACAAATATGGTTAAGGTGAAGGTGCCAGCAGACGAACCTGACCTAGATTTCTTAAAAATGAGCTTGCCTGCCAAATTTGGTCAGAATGTTTCAAATCTTTCACGAGCTATGCGAGCGACAAACATTTTTTCCGAGTGAATTTTTGTCAATCATAAGGAATCACTTGGTTCATCCAATTATATACTTAAAGTCAATGTATTTCGGTTATTTAAGGCAGATTTGCCGTTTTTACACCTAAATCAGCTGATTAACATTTAAATCCTTTTTTTTATGAAAAATTATATTTTGGCCCTTTAAGGGCCAAAATACATATATTTTGAAAATTCTTTGTGACGTAATAGGAAGTGATAAAAAGGTGGTTCAAAATATTTTCTTGTGTAAAATTTTGCAAGGAATCCACTGGTTTAATTAGATTTCCAAAATCACTTCTGGTTTCGGAGATATAATTTTTCACCGATTTCAAAGGGCTCCCATATAAATATGGTTAAGGCAAGGTTGCCAGGTAAAGAACTTGACTTAGGGTTTTTAAAAATGAGCCTCCCTGCCAAATTTGGTCAATATATCAAATTAGTCTTCGAGCAATGCAAGTGACAGACATTTTTTCCGAGTGCATTTTTCTTATCCATAAGGCCTCATTTTGCAAATCTATTTAAATATTTAAAATCAATGTATTTTGATTATATAAATCAAAATTGTCGGTTTTAAACCTAAAACAGTCGATTAGGATTGAAATCTGCATTGTAAAACGTAAAAGTACATTTTAGCCCTTTAAGGGCCAAAATACCAATTTTTTGAAAATTATTTGTGACGTAATAGGAAGTGATAAAAAGGTGGTTCAAAATATTTTCTTGTGTAAAATTTTGCAAGGAATCCACTGGTTTAATCAGATTTCCAAAATCACTTCTGGTTTCGGAGATATAATTTTTCACCGATTTCAAAGGGCTCCCATATAAATATGGTTAAGGCGAGGTTGCCAGGTAAAGAACTTGACTTAGGGTTTTTTAAAATGAGCCTCCCTGCCAAATTTGGTCAATATATCAAATTAGTCTTCGAGCAATGCAAGTGACAGACATTTTTTCCGAGTGCATTTTTCTTATCCATAAGGCCTCATTTTGCAAATCTATTTAAATATTTAAAATCAATGTATTTTGATTGTATAAATCAAAATTGTCGGTTTTAAACCTAAAACAGTCGATTAGGATTGAAATCTGCATTGTAAAACGTAAAAGTACATTTTGGCCCTTTAAGGGCCAAAATACCAATTTTTTGAAAATTATTTGTGACGTAATAGGAAGTGATATAAAGATGGATTAAAATAATGTCTTATGTAAAATTTTGCGAGGAATCCACTGGTTTAATCAGATTTTCAATATTTACTTCCAATCTATAAGATAAAATTTTTTACCGATTTCAAAGGGCTCCCATACAAATATGGTTAAGGTGATGGTGCCAGCTGACGAACTTGACCTAGATTTCTTAAGGTTGCCTGCCAAATTTGGTCAGAATATTTAAAATCTTTCACGAGTTATGCGAGCAACATACATTTTTTTCCGAGTGAATTTTTGTCAATCATGAGGACTCACTTCGTTCATCCAATTATATATTTAAACTTTTGTTACTAAGGCAGATTTGTCGTTTTTACACCTAAATCAGCTGATTAACATTGAAATCCGTATTTTTTTAATGAAAAAGTATATTTTGAAAATTATTTGTGACGTAATAGGAAGTGATAAAAAGGTGGTTCAAAATATTTTCTTGTGTAAAATTTTGCAAGGAATCCACTGGTTTAATCAGATTTCCAAAATCACTTCTGGTTTCGGAGATATAATTTTTCACCGATTTCAAAGGGCTCCCATACAAATATGAGTAGTGGGCAAGTGGGGCTACTGGCCCAATCAAACTTTTTGAAAGCTACTTCCGGTCACGTGACCGGAAGTGACGTCATTATCTGTGACGTGTTGGTGTTGGCATTTAAAGTTTAAATGTCCGGAAGTGGGTCAAGATCGGCCGGGGATGTTTTTAAAAAAGATCTTGCATTTTTGGAAAATCCAAAAATGCAAGATAATTTTTGTTTCTTTTTACAAATTGTTTCTTAATTGTTATTTTGTTGATTTTCGTTTCTATTAAAATACCATGTAAAAAATGGAATTGACAAGTTAACAAGAAAATATCCTGCTACAAAGTATCCAAATAAAGATGCAATTACATAAACATAAACTTTAAAATATAGCGAATGTTCTTCCTCTTTATCTGTTAGCATTTCCTGAATAAGGTAACCAAAATTGTAACCACATAAAAATGAAAGTAGGCAGATAACAAATTTTGACGGGTTCACAAAAACCAAGTTGTAAAGTAGCGAATTTCTTTCTTCCTCCATTGTTGAATTTTTAGTCGAAACCAATTAATGATAACATTATTGCTTGCGCATCAGAACTAACAGTTGATGAAATTTAATTTACTTGTAGAGTTGTAGTAGTTTCATTTGTAGTAGGTAATTGTTCGGAAGGTTGTGTAGATGTAGAAGAAACAGTATTATCTTGAAGCTCAGAGTTCATGTGTACTCGGGTGAAGAGCTGAAGCTTTAATGACGTGTGGTAGCCGCTGTCCTACTCCGTGTCGGTAGTTGTTGGTGGTGGGGGATCATTAGGTTCCTGCACAGAAATGTAGATGGAATCATAATTTTCTGGAGGATGTACTAAAATTTGTTGTACATGATCTGCATCAATAGTGAAACTTTGCGTTTCAATGCAAAGTCCATCTTTAATAAAAAGAAACATATAAAACAGAACTCATGTTTATTTAGATGTTTACTCTGCGAGTCCTACCTGCAAACTGATGTGTCGGTGGTGGCTCAGCGACCTCCCTTGAAATGGCATGTGCAGGACGGAACATCTGCCGCACACCTGCCTTCCCCCACCACCATGAAAGACTCCTCGCTATTCTTGGATATGTAGTGTTAGTTGTAATGTAGGTGTTGTAGGGTTAACATCTCAGTACTAACCAATTGTTATCTTAACATTTGGGTTAACAAATATTTGCAATAAAATATCGTTTTAAAATACTTATTTAATTTTGTACAAGTTACAATATTTTTAAAGATGCTACTTTATTATATCGCCTTAATACTTAACTAGATAATACGTAGCTCGAAATCGAGCAAAAATCATATAGTAAAAGAATGAAGAATAATCAGCCTACTTATATAATTTTAAAGTTTAATCAAAGGGCTAAATTCATTAACAAAATTATAGCTTGACTACTGAAACTTTTAAAGTTAATTTTAGGCTATCTACCGCAGGGGTTTCCGGTAAACATAAACGATTGGAAACACCTTCATATCCCCATGTCCTCTTTTTCCTGAAATGTATATTTTAACACCGATGTATAAGATCAAACTCTGCTTACAGCAACATGTAGCTGACCGAGAGCAAACACTGGCACGTAATGACTTCCTTTGTTTAGTGATTGCCTCTACAACTTATTAATAATTATCGCCAAAACAGAGATTGCAGGGAACGGCTGTCTTTATTGGCAACCTTTCGTTTGTGGCATATCTCTACCAGTCTTTTCAATCTTCAAATACAACCCACCGCAATGAAAACATTTTTAGTTCATTGGTCTGTGGTTGGAAGGAGCATCAAATGTTACATCGGGAGGGTGATGCCAGCTCTTGCGATCGTGTTCTTTCCGACACCTCCGACCAGTCAATGTTCGTCTTCTTATTATCGGTCTATCGGTGGCATTATAAAAGCACCAAATCCAAAAATAGATTTGCTCAGGTAAATAAATTTAAAAAACACTATGAGATATCGTAAACTACATTGTAAAACTAATAACTGTATTGTTTATGAGCTTTAAAAACTTCACAACATAACCTAAATTACATAATAAATCTTCAATTGCTGCAATCTGTGGTTTACCTATTTCAGAGCTTGACCATATGTTCAGTTTGTAAACAAAGCAAACTGAGCTTGCTCAATTGTCAATGAATAGCGCCACTGTTCCGAAACTTCAGCCCTTTACTGTACTTTAGTGACGCCCTTTTTTAAAATTCTGACACTTGTTGACAAATCTACATAAAACTCCTTTTAATTTGATACCTCAAACGTTAAAATCGGTTTAGCCGTTATTGCGGTTGGACTGTGAAAAGAAAACCGCTTGCGTATTAATATATAGATTAAAATATTTAGTTGAAGAAATGCAAACTAAACTACAGTTGCGATTAAATGTTAAAGATGTAAAATCGGTTTTTGTGTTATAACTTTTACACTGTTGGTTGTTGGTTGGATTTTACACAAATGTTACCGAAAATTTTTGTTTGTCTAATTATTTAGCGTAATTTAAGTACCCACATAATAAAGTTTGGAAACATATTAAGTAAAATAGGATGTACAAAAAATATTTTTTAGTTTTTGCATTATAACTTTTAAACCGTTCGTTTTATTAAAAGTGTTACCAAACCTTTTTTGTTTGTCTTTTCATTCTGCGTATTTTGAATACCTACATGATAGGATTTGGAAACATATAAAGAAAAATATGATTTAAAAAGAATTTTGTTTCAGTTTTTGCGCTATAACGTTTATACCTTTGGTTTTATCGAAAAATGTTACTGGACTTTTTTTGTTTGCCTTTTTATTCCGCGTAATTTGAGTACCCGCACGATAGATTTAGAGCATTTTTGTTATATTCACTGCCACCGTGTACGTCGACGCAGCTCAAACGTCGAAAGGCGACGAGATCAAGTGGGGGGCTCCCAATTTTGCAAAATCAATCTAAACCTATTGTGCGGGTACTCAAATTACGCGGAATGAAAAGACAAACAAAAAAGGTCCAGTAACATGTTTCGATAAATCCAACGGCATAAAAGTTATAACGCAAAAACTAAAGTTTCAAGGTCATTTAAAACGATTACAAAACCTATCGTGCGGGTTCTCAAATTACATGGAATGAAAAGACAAACAAAAAGGTCCAGTAACATTTTCCAATAAAACCAACGTTATAGAAGTTATAACGCAAAAACTAAAAAAAAAATATTTTCCAACATTTTATATTTTACTTTATAAGTTTACAAACCCTATTTTGTGAGTACTTAAATTATACAAAATTATGGGCAGAGTAGAATAGGTTAACATACCTCAACGTCCAAGAGTTCAAATAGTAGATGAATCCAGTACATGTTTCGAAGTAATAACTCCATTACAAAGCGGTTTAAAAAAAAACGTTCATCCGGGTCGGAGTCATCAGGACACAACAGTTAACACGCACAATACACATACACATTTAACACAGTACAAATATACAAACATTGCAGTAGGCCAACTGTACCCGACCGCGGCCCTGGCAGGAAGCAGACTGGCGAAAATCATTTATCCAAAGCAGGAAATAAGCTGTTGAGTGTACACTCTGTAAAGCAACAAGGTCGACCACTTGTATTGCCAACTGGCTAATAGCTGAAGCGTGCGAGGTCACCAGGAATAGAAAACTGGCTTAGTGATAATGGAAAATAATTTTTTTCAGTTTTTGCGTAATAATTTTCTATACCGTTGGTTTTATCGAAAAAATGTCACTGGACCCTTTTGTTTGTCTTTTCATTCCGCGTAATTTGAGTACCCGCACAATAGCTTTGGAGCAATTTTGTAACCCCCCCCGGCAAAAATGGGGACCCCCCGGCAAAAATGGGGAGCCCCCCACTTGATCTCGTCGCCGTTCGACTTTTGAGCGGCGTCGACACACACGGTGGCTCTGGCTGTTACAAAATTGCTCCAAACCTATCATGCAGATACGCAAATTATGCGGGATAAAAAGACGAACAAAACAGGTCCGGTAACATTTTTTGATAAAACCAACGGTATAGAAGTTATAACGCAAAAACTAAAAAAAAATATTTTCCAACATTTATATTTTACTTTATAAGTTTCCAAACCCTTTTTTTGAGTACTTAAAAATACAAAATTATGAGACAAACAAAAAGCTTCGGTAACATTTGTTATTAAACCAACAATATTTTGTAAAAGTTTTAAATGACCTTGAAACTTTAGTTTTCACATTATAACTTCTATACCGTTGGTTTTATAAAAAATGTTACTGGATCTATTTGTTTGTCTTTTTTATTCCACGTAATTTGAGTACCCGCATAATAGTTTTGGAGCAATTTTATAACCTGGACGGCCAGTGGTTGTTACAAAATGACCTTAAAACTTAAGTTTTCGCGTTATAACTTCTATACCGTTGGTTTTATCGAATAATATTACTGGACATGTTTTGTTTGTCTTTTTATTCCGCGTAATTTGAGTATTCATATGATAGGTTTTGTAAAGGTTTTAAATTACCTTGAAACTTTAGTTTTTGCGTTATATCTTATATACTATTGGTTTTATCAAAAAATGTTATTGAACTTTATTATTTGTCTTTTAATTCCGCATAATTTAAGTACCCGCATGATAGTTTTTGAGCAATTTTGTAACCTGGACGGCCAGTGGCTGAGCCCGTTACAAAATAATCTTAAAACTTAAGTTTTCGCGTTATAACTTCTATACCGTTGGTTTTATCAAAAAATGTTACTGGAAATTTTTGTTTGTTTTTTTATTCCACGTAACTTGAATAACCATACGATGGGTTTTGTAAAAGTTTTAAATGACCTTGAAACCTTAGTTTTTCCGTTATAATTTATATACCGTTGGTTTTATGAAAAGATTTTCTCGTACTTTATTGTTTGTCTTTTAATTCCGCATAATTTAAGTACCCGCATGATAGTTTTGGAGCAATTTTGTAACCTAGACGGTTTTGTAACCTGGACGGTTTTAAAACTTAAGTTTTCGCGTTATAACTTCTATACCGTTGGTTTTATCGAAATATGTTACTGGACATTTTGTTTGTTTTTTATTCCACGTAACTTGAGTAACCACATGATAGGTTTTGTAAAAGTTTTAAATGACCTTGAAATCTTAGTTTTTCCGTTATAATTTATATACCGTAGGTTTTATCAAAACATTTTATTGAACTTTATAGTTTGTCTTTTAATTCCGCATAATTTAAGTACCCGCATGAGAGTTTTGGAGCAATTTTGTAACCTTGACAGCCAGTGGCTGTGGCTGTTAAAAATGACCTTAAAACTTAAGTTTTCGTGTTATAACTTCTATACCGTTGTAAAAAAAAGTAAAAAATGTTACTGGACATTTTTTGTTTGTTTTTTATTCCACGTAATTTGTAGTAACCAAATGATAGGTTTTGTAATAGTTTGAAATGACCTTGAAACTTCAGTTTTTGCGTTATAACTTCTATACCGTTAGTTTTATCAAAAAATGTTACTGGACCTGTTTTGTTCGTCTTTTCATTCCGCATAATTTGAGTACCCGCACGATAGCTTTGGAGCAATTTTGTAAAATGGGGAGCCCCCCACTTGATCTCGTCGCCGTTCGACTTTTGAGCGGCGTCGACACACACGGAGGCTGTTGCTGTTACAAAATTTCTCCAAACCTATCATGCAGATACTCAAATTATGCGGAATGAAAAGACGAACAAAACAGGTCCCGTAACATTTTTTGATAAAACCAACGGTATAGAAATTATAACGCAAAAACTAAAAAAAGAAAATATTTTCCAACATTTTATATTTTATTTTATAAGTTTGCAAACCCTATTTTGTGAGTAATTAAATTATACAAAATTATGAGACAAACAAAAAGCTTCGGTAACATTTGTTATCAAACCAACAATATTTTGTAAAAGTTTGAAATGACCTTGAAAGTTTAGTTTTTGTATTATAACTTCTATACCGTTGGTTTTATCGAAAAATGTTACTGGACCTTTTTGTTTGTCTTCTTATTCCGCGTAATTTGCGTACACACATGATAGGTTTTGTAAAAGTTTTAAATGACCTTGAAACTTAAGTTTTCGCGTTATAACTTCTATACTGTTGGTTTTATCAAAAAATATTACCGGTCCTTTTTGTTTGTCTTTTTATTCCGCGTAATTTGAGTACACGTATGATGGGTTTAGAGGAATTTTGCCCCGTTATAGGAGTTATAACGCAAAAACTAAAAAGTATTTTCCAACATTTTATATTTTACTTTATAAGTTTCCAACCCCTATTTTGTGGGTACTCAAATTATACAAAATGATGAGACAAACAAAAAGCCTGGTCCAAGGTCACCGGGGTCCAAGGCAACCAAGGCAACCACCTGGCAATACAGGTGGTCGACCTCGCTGCCACACCATGACCTCGAGCCGAGTTGGAGTCCGGGGTCTGCGCTTGTGTTTCGGTATCAGTTACTCGCTAGACAATGAGGTAGTAAGATGATCAAAAGGCACCCTGAACATTTTATCATTTTTACTGTTTAGTGAAAATATCTTGCCGGGGGGCACCCCATTTTCGCCGGGGGGGCACCCCATTTTTGCCGGGGGGCACCCCATTTTTGTCGGGGGGGGGGGGTTGCAAAATTACTCAAAACCTACTGTGCGGGTACTCAAATTACGGAGGATGAAAAGACAAACAAAAAAGGTCCAGTAACATTTTTCGATAAATTCAATGGCATAAAAGTTATAACGCAAAAACTAAAGTTTCAAAGTCTTTTAAACTTTTACAAAACCTAACATATGAATACTCAAAATACGCGGAATAAAAATTACCTTGAGACTTAGAAATGTTTGCTAACTCTTTTGTTCACCTTGAAAATAAGTAGGTCAAGGTCATTCAATAATTAAAAATAAAATGGGGGTGTACGGTTTTACAGAACCGAACACCCCCGGAAACCTAACAGAAGAAAAGCTAATTTACAATACAATTTGCCTATAGTTTAAAAATTAATAAAAAAAGTAAAAATAAAATTAAGTTAAAAAATAAAATAGTTAGACAGCCCAGCACTGGAAATTATGATTACGGTGTGATCATCACGTAAGCAATCTCACACACCTCACCATAAGCACACAACGCTAAGCTAAAACAAAAAATGTTAAATAAAATTAAGTTAAAAAAAAGCTAGGCAGCCCAGCGCTGCACATCGTGATTACGGTGTGATCATCACGTAAGCAATCTCACACACCTCACCATAAGCGCACAACGCTAAGCTAAAACAAAAAAATGTTATTCTGAAATAGCAAGTTGCTTAATTAAATTTAGGAAAAATGTTATACAAATATGTTTTTATTTCCTAACACTAAAGGAGCCAGTGTCTCGCCATTAGCGATGCAGTACAGCTGAGGTCTAGCGAAACTCCGGAGGTTGGCGAACTACCCATCCAGCACGTATAGAGGTTGTAAGTGACCCGGTTTGATGACCGTGATCACCACAAAAGCGGGAGTTGGTTTACCATAAATTAATTGGTTTACCATACTCCAAAAGAAGGAAGGAAAAAAGGTAAGGAAATTGGAATTGAAAGGAGCCACAAGACAAGAGGAGTACAAGACAAGAGAGGGAATGCCCTCAACAAGCTTGTTGGAAAAAGGAAGTTGGAATGGAAAGGTATTAAAAACATATCATATAACATTCTTAAAAAATATTACTTTAAACTTAAACACTCCACTACTTTAAACTTAAACAATCCAGGCAAAAATATATTGTAAGTAAAAGAAAGATTTTAAATTAATATTAACTACCAAACCAGCAAACTAAAAACAAACTACAAACCCTAGGGTATCTACAAGCACAAACAACTACCATGCTTAAACTACCATGCCTTAATTAATATTAATCAGTCCTTCGTCAAGATGTTATTACATAAATAACACCAAGATATTTTCACTAAACAGTAAAAATGATAACATGTTCAGGGCGCCTTCTGAACATGTTACCACCTCACTGTCTAGCGAGCAACTGATGCCAAAGCACAAGCGCAGACCCCGGACCCCAACTCGGCTCGAATTGATCCCCCCTTCCCGCTTACCCCCTCCCAAACCACAGGAGCCTTGCTGCGGGTTTGGTTTCCATCATTCTTTCCAATAAGCGACTGTTCCAATAAGCGACAACACTTCTTTCTTTATTTTACTTTACATTGGACTTGTAAAAATTTTAAGTGCTAAAACTTCCCAATAATTAATATTTTAGGACTTAGAAAATTTTTCAAACCCATCATTCTTTTGCCACTGTTCCAACAGGCAACAACATTTCTTTCTTTATTTTTCTTTACGTTGGACTTGTAAAAATTTTAAGTGTTAAAACCTCCTAATAATTAATACTTTAGGACTTAGACGTAGACAAATTTTCAAACATTTGCTTCAACATTTATTTTACAATATCAAGTTTTTGACTTGTAAAACTTTTAAGTGTTAAAACTTCCAAATAATTAATATTTTAAAACTTAGAAAAATTTTCAAACCCATCATTTTTTTACCACTGTTTCAACAGGCAACAACTCTTCTTTCTTTATTTGACTTTATATTGGACTTGTAAAAATTTTAGGTGTTAAAACTTCCCAATAATTAATACTTTAGGACTTAGAAAATTTTTCAAACATTTATTTTACAATATCAAGTTACTTTTAAAATGCCTCCAACCATCAGACACGGAGGAAGATGAAAGCGATTTGGAAATAGAATATTTGGACAACACTGATGATGATTATAGTTACAACGAATAATATGTCTTTTTAAAACTTACATTATTTAACCTTGGCACTTAGATTTTTTTTAAACTTACATTATTTGACCTTGATACTTAGATTTTTTTTAAACTTGCATTATTTGACCTTGAAACTTAGTTTTTTTAAACTTGCATTTTTTGACCTTGACACTTCGATTTTTTTTACTTACATTGGATGATCTTACTACTTAAGGATTTTGAAATATAAGAAATTTAACTGTTATTTACACTTTTTGTGTTTAATACAGAAAAAAGTGGTGGGGGTAATGATATAAATAGGGGTAGTTTAAGAGTGGTTTTCATTATTACGGCAACTTTTGTGGAGAGCACACCTACATTATGTATTACTGCATCAGTTGCGTAGAATCTTTTGAAGATGAAATTTTACTACAAATACACAAAGAAGTTTACCATAACAACGAAACAAATCAAGAAACAAACCAAGAAGCAAACCAAGAAACAAACCAAGAAACAAATAACAATGCAGAAGAAGAAGAATATTTGGAAGATTTAGATCAAATGCTGGCTACCGTACAACAAGAACTAAATTCAAGACCAAGTGTTATTCAGAACGTACTCGGACCATCTTTGGATGTGGAATTATACGCCCGAGCTTTACCAGGTAGTGTAGTAACTCATTTTAAGATTGACAATGCTCAATTGAAACTAGCACAATTTATATCGAAAGCAAAAACATTAGTAACAGAAACATTGAAGAATGAACTAAGAAGATTAAATTTTATAAAGTTTGGAATATTATTAGATACTGTATTTACAAATGTTCAGAATGAAACATCACCAAGAGAATTTTTAACTAAAAACAAAACCATCATGTTTGCATCGGATATAAGCTCAATTGTGGATGAATGTTTTGAAGAACTTTTAACAAAATTGCAAGAACACGAAGGAAGAGGTTCAGGATGGAGTTTGTTAAGTACAACAGGGCTAGATATTAGAGTTCATAAACATGGATATGGAATGAGAGGTAGTAGTTATATTGCTTTGCCAAAGAAGATTCAAGTAACCAAATCTTGTGTTAACGTACAAAATGAAAATGCTGAATGTTTCAAGTATGCAATGCTTGCAAAATGTGTAAAAGATCATGTGGAACGACCAAGTAGAGCATACGATGAGGTTTGCTATAAGTATAACTTTCAAGGCATGACTTATCCTGTTGCAATTCAAGACATATCAAAATTTGAAAAAAAAATCCTTTTGCATCTGTAAACATATTTGGTTTAGATTCATCCAAAAATGTCTACCCCTTACGTCTAACACCCACCGAACGTAGAGATCATACTGCTTTATTATTAATAACCAAAGGTGATATTTCACATTATGTATATATTAAAGATTTTGAAACTCTAATTTGCAAACATTTATCAAAACGTAAAGAAAGAAAAACCACTTGTAAAAGATGTTTCTGTTTTGTAAACAAATCTTTAAGAAGAGGAGGTTCTGAATGGTTGACGGAACACCAAAGATTACGCAGTGGGAACTATGAAGTAAGAATTAAATTACCACACCCTAGCAGATCACAAGTAAAATTTGACAAAGTTATCCAACAATACAGAATTCCCGTTGTAGTGTATGCATATTTTGAATCTTCATTGCTTCCACTGGAACAAGAGGGAGAGGAAATTACAAGCAGAACAAAGTATCAACTTCACAAAACAAACAGCTACTGTTTAATGGTAAAATCCACACTGCCTGAAGAACATCTTGAAGAATATGGTTTGTCATCTACACCAAAGATTTATCGTGGTGAAGAAGCAGCTCGATACTTTGTTGATGATTTATACGACATCGCTGGAAAAGTGGAAGCAATGTATAGCAATGTAGTTCCTATGTTACCTATGACACTGGAAGAACTTTATCTTTATGATTCGGCAACAACATGTTATTTGTGTAACAATCAATTTACAGAAACTAAAGTTAAAGTTCGCGACCATGACCATCTGACAGGAGCCTACAGAGGTGCAGCTTGCAACGGATGTAACATCAACTACAAACTACCATCTTTTATTCCTGTGGTTTTTCACAATCTTAGCGGATACGATGGACATTTTATCATTCCTGAATTAGCAGAAGACAACGGTAAAATAGACGTTTTGGCACAAACTATGGAAAACTTTATAAGCTTTTCAAAAAAGGTGGGCAAAATTAAACTTAGATTTGTTGATTCTTTTAGATTTATGCCTTCTAGTCTTATGAAACTTTCTGAAAATTTAAGAAGACAAAATTTAATAGAAACAAGCAAAATTGTACCTGCAGAAAAAATGGATTTGGTTCTTCGGAAAGGAGTTTTCCCGTATGATTACATCGATGGACTACATAAATTTCAAGAAACATCACTTCCTCCACCAGAAGCATTCAAAAGTAAACTTACCGATTTGGACATTTCACCTGAAGATTATCAACACGCATGCAGAGTTTGGGATGAATTGGAAATGAACACTCTGGGAGATTATTCTGACTTTTATGTAAAACTTGATGTGACCCTTCTTTGCGATGTGATGGAAGAATTTAGAAACACTTGTTTTGAAGCCTACGGATTAGACCCTCTTCATTCTTATACTTCTCCAGGACTAGCTTGGCAAGCTATGCTAAAAGAAACAAAGTGCAACCTTCAATTATTAACAGATATTGACATGGTGTTGATGATCGAATCGGGCGTTAGAGGTGGATTGACCCAAAGTGTTACTAGACATGTTAAAGCTAACAACAAATATCTTCCAAACTATGATAAAGAAAAACCATCAGTTTTCTTGGGATATTTCGATGCCAACAATTTATACGGATGGGCCATGTCTAATCCACTTCCTTTTGGAAACTTTGAATGGGTTAATCCAGACTCTATTGGTGATATTTCGCAAATTTCAAAAGACGGAGACACCGGATACATATTGGACTGTGACTTTGAATATCCAGAACACTTGCATGATCTTCATTACGATCTTCCGCTCCTTGCAAAAACAGAAGATTCACCAATTGGCAAACATCCAAAATTAATGATGACTCTTGAAAATAAACAAAGATACGTAGCTCACTTTTGGGTTGTTCAACAAGCACTCCTATTGGGTTTACGTATAACCAAAATTCATAGAGTTTTAAAATTTTCCCATTCGTGCTGGTTAAAACCGTACATTGATTCAAACACCAGAAGAAGAGCAGCTGCAACATCAACATTTAAGAATGACTTTTTTAAATTAATGAATAATGCGATATTTGGAAAAACATTAGAAAACAAAAGAAAACACAAAAATGTTAAATTAGTTACAGATCCTATAAAACTAGAAAAACTTGTACAAAAACCAAACTTTGGAACATCCGTTATCATCAATAAAAACCTTGTGGCAGTATCTATGAAGAAGACAAGCGTGATAATGGATCGTCCGTTGTACGTTGGAATGTCAATCTTGGATATTTCCAAAACTCACATGTATGATTTCCACTACAACAAAATGGTTGCCTTCTACTGTAGAGATAACATCGGAATCGCCTACATGGACACGGACGCTTTCATCTACTGGATTCTTACTTAAGATATGTATTTGGATCTTCGAACATTTGTTCACAATAATGAATTTGATTTTAGTGACTATCCAAAAGATCATTTAAATTATGACAATGATCGGAACAAAAAGAAACGTGGAAAATTTAAAGACGAAGCAAATGGAATTTTACTGGAAGAAATTATTGCACTAATGTCAAAATTGTATTCACTACAATTGCATAAAGAAGAAAACAATGTTATTAAAAAAGCTAAGGGTGTAAAAAGTTTGTACCTTAAGAAGAATATAAATTTCGAACACTACAAGCAATGCTTATTTGAAGAAACGACTATAACTGCAAAATTTAACACCATCAGAAGTTTCAACCATCAACTGTACAGCGTAACAGAAGTGAAAAAAGCACTCTGCTCCAATAATGACAAACGACACATTCTTCCAGACAAAATTCACACTCTACCATTCGGCCACTATTCTCTCAATCCTATTGATGAGTAAAAAGAAAAAAAGAAAAAAAGAAAAAAAAGAAAAAAGGGGAAATCACAGCATACTCGCTGTGATTTCCCCTTTTTTTAAAAACATGTTGAAATGACCTTGAACTATAAAAGCGGATGCAGAAAAAGAAACACTCAATACTAACTTGACTTTGTTAGTAAAAACATCATGACAGAGTTAAAAGAAAAGATTGTTAATGAACTTCATAAACCTGCAAGAATAAAGTTTCCACGAAGAAATACTGTTGTAAAAGGAATAAATGATTTATATCAAGCAGATTTAATTGAAATGCAACCGCATAGTAAAATAAATAAAGTATTTAAATACATTCTTACGATTATTAATTGTTTTACTAAAGATGCAGATGCTTTGCCATTAAAAGACAAAACCGGTAACAGCATAACAAAAGCTATAGAAGTAGCTATAAAAAGAGATAAAAATAAAATTAAACATTTAAAAACTGATGATGGGAAGAATTTTTTAATAAACCTTTTACCTTCTTAATGAAAAAATATAAAATAAATCATTATTCCACAAATTCTGAGAAAAAGGCAGCTATAATTGAAAGATTTAATAGAACCTTAAAAGGTGCAATGTATAAAATGTTTTCAAAAAAAGGTTCTTACGTACGGGTTGATATTTTACCAAAATTAATAAGCGAGTACAACAACAAGTTTCATAGAACTATTGGTATGGCACCTAACAAAGTGAATAAGACAAACGCTAAACTAGTTTTACAACGAATTAAAAAGAATACACAGCCAAAAGCGGAACAAAGAAAACCAAGAAAATTTAATGTAAATGATAAAGTTCGAATTAATAAATACAAAGGAGTGTTTACTAAAACATACCTGCCCAATTGGACAAACAAAGTTTTTACAGTGTATAAAGTACAAACTACTGTACCAGAAGCTTATATTTTAAAAGATAACAAAGGAATTTGTTACAAGGCGGTTTTTACGGACATGAATTGTTAAAGTCAACAGTAGGCGATGTTTATCTTGTTGAAAAGGTGTTGCAGAGGAAAAAAGACCAAGTTAAAGTACGTTGGTTGGGGTTTGACAAAACTGAAGATTCGTGGATACCTATAAAAGATTTGATTTAGTTTTAAATCAACTTATTTACTCTTCTGCCTTTGAATAAGATGGAGATTGTTCACTATAAAGATAAATTTAATATTGATAACATTGATGATTTAACTGTAGATAACGTTAAAATCAACAATGGTAAACACGGCAGTTTATTTCCAAACACTGTACGATGTATAGTAAGCGGTCCTTCAAACTGTGGCAAAACTAACGTTGTGTTTAACTTAATTACAAATACAAAAGGATTACGATTTAATAACCTATATATTTTTTTAAAGTCCGTACATCAACCAAAGTATCAATTGTTGGAAAAGATCCTGAGTGATGTGCCTGATGTTAACTATTACAAATTTAACGCTAGTGACAGTGTTATGCAACCAGACCAGGCTAAGCCGTATTCTGTATTTGTATTTGATGATGTATCTAGTGAAAATCATGATACTATTAGAAACTATTTTGCCATGGGAAGACATAATAATATTGATAGCATATATATCGGACAAACATATAGCAAAATTCCGAAACAACTAATTAGAGACAATGCCAATATTTTAGTTTTATTCAAACAAGACGATACAAACCTAAAACATATATACAACGATCATGTAAATGCTGATATGACATTTGAAAAATTTAAAGAGCTTTGTGGAAAAGCTTGGGCGGAAAAATACGGATTTTTGGTAATTATGAAAGATAAAGCTATAACAGATGGTCGTTTCCGCGTAGGTTTTGATAATTTGTTTTAATACGTTAATTAACAACATTATCGCACAAGTCTCCATGGTGTAAACATGGATAATCAGGAAAAGCTATTAAAAGAAATAAAATTACTTAGTGATTTTATTAGACATAAAAACAGAGCGTTAAGATTAGGAATAAATGAAAGAGAGAAATTTCTGGAATCAACATTTAAACCTATTACTGAGCCATTAAAACAATTGGGGCAAAATGTTAAAACTTCAACATTTAATTTTTCCGGAGATGCTATTTTACACATTTCAAAATTTGAACAAAAAGAAGAATATGAAGGTGATACAAGTTTTACGCAACAAGGAGAAAACTGAAGAAGATAACGAACAAGGTGAAGAAAAGGATGTTTTAACAGAAAAAGAAGGTCTTTCTACAAGCGAAGAACAACAAGAAGAAGAAGAGTCTATTAATCCGTCCAACTTGAGCAAATTGGGCTCGGATATTGCGTATAAAGGGCCGCTTGCAAGACAATTTGTATTAAAAATGTTACCTTCTGCACAACCAACTCGAAAGTATCATACTTTTGGTGCTAGAATAGAAGAAAATGGCCTAATGATTGGAGATAGCAAGCTTGATATAGACGAACATGACAATATTATTATAAATAATAAACAATACAATGGTACAAAAGGATTGTTTGAACTTATTTTTAAACCGAAACCTAATAAATATACTAAAAAGGATTTAAACATTTTTAAACAAATATTGGAGGATACAAATGCGCATAAGAAAAATTATTCTAAAAATTTCAATGTTCATAGAAGTACATCAGAAAAATATAAAACTATTGTTGCTAAACTTTTCCCACCAAAAAGAAGGGAACCTATAAAAAGAAAATGATTATCTTCTGCCGAATAAATATTTTACATAAAAGGAGAAAAACAAATCAATCAAGATTATCAGGAAAATGATTATTGAAAAACTTGTATGATACTAATATAATATACTACAACGATATAAACAAATTGGTTGGTAGAATGAAGTTGATATATGAAGCTAAACAAGCCGGACATAGCGGTTTAGAAAACGAATGGGTAGCTTTGGTCGGCGAACTGAGAAATCGAGGAGTAACTTCATAAAAATATGAGTATATAGAATACAAGTATAACCGATTAAACATTCAGTATAACCATGAGTGTGAATAAGTTTGGACGGTATTCCGAAACTGGAACCAAATCAGGATCTTATGGAAAAAGAGGTGGCTTACCACTAACATCCGATGGAGATTATGATATAAGTAACAAACGTTTAAAGTTTGTAAATGATCCAAAAGATGATAATGATGCAGTAAATTTCAAAACTTTAAAAAGTGAAACATTACCTAGCTTAAAGCTTCAAAATGAAGTCTATAACGCTAATTTCTATAGAATTGTAAATCTTCCAAAACCAATAGATAAAAATGATTCGGTAAATAAAGAATATTTAATGTGGTACATAAACCAAACCTTAAGATATGATCCTAGGAGTAATAATAAAGTATATGATGAAAAAGATCTTAGAATAGCCAATATAGCAGATCCTGTTAATGATCAAGATTCAGTTACAAAAAAGTATTTATATTCAGTCATCCCTGAAAAAATAGATAAATTTTCCTTTTACAACTTTGTAATACAAGATATTGGTGACCCTAAAGATATGAAAGATGCTGTAAACCTTCAATATCTTACAGATCATTGTATTACACATGCTATTAATACAATTGTTTGCAAAAATAAAGTGTTAACTAACGTTAAGGAAGGAACTGCAAAATCAGATGCAGCTACAATAAGTCAAATAATGAAATTAAAAAATTAGAAATGGGATGCTGATGCAAAAATAATTACTAATGTTAAAAAAGGGTCGGATGAAATTGATGTTGCAACAATTGGACAAGTTCCTGTATTACAAGAAGGCAGTCGACAAGCTTTTGATTGCAAAGGGAGACCACTGACCAATGTTGGACCAGGAATTGCAGACAGTGATGCAGTTACAGTAGAAGAATGGCGTAAAAGAAGCCTAAGAAAAGATAGGCATAGGGAGTATTTTAATTGTGAATACTTGCGATTGGTCGCCTTAGATGACCCTCACGGCTTTAATGATGCTATTAATGTAAATCACATTGTAAGACTCTTAAGTGTAGTATTATATGATGTGTATAACACAATAAACCCCATAAAATCTGATCAAAAACTACATTGGGTTAAACAAAATGTTATGGAAAAATATTTTTTAAATAAGGAAACTGATAGTTTAAGATCTTCTAAAAATAAAGATGAAGAAGATACAATCCTAACGCAAAACTGGAGAAGACTTTATTACCTACAAACAAAAATACTTATACATGTTTATTATAAATAAACAATGTCAAAGGATAAGTGCATCATTTATTATAAAGCATTTATTAAATAAACAAGTATTGACATTTCCTTTCACTACAAAAGGTCATGTTGAAAGTTCAACGCATCAGTCATAATCGACACGTTATAAAGAGAGGAAGAGGAATAGCATCTACAGCACTTTCTCTTATTACTAAGCCGGTTGGATCTATAGTTAATAAAGCTATCGATTTATTACCTGTAGAACTACATTTACTCGGAGGTTTTCAATATTGTGGTCCTGGATCAAAATTGAAAAAAAGACTTGCTAGAGGAGATCTTGGAATAAATAAACTTGATCGAGCCTGCAAACAACACTATATAGCATATTCAAAGTTTGCAGATACTAAAAATAGATCAATAGCGGATAGAGCACTTGCTGAAAAAGCTTGGCAAAGAGTAACATCCAGTGACGCTAGTATCGGTGAAAAAGCAGCAGCTTTAGCGGTATCAGCAGCAATGAAGGGTAAAACGATGATTGGAGGTGGAAAGAAGAAAGGAGATGGAGAAAGGAGGAGAAAACCTGCAAAGAAACGTGGAGGAAATATAAGAAGAAAACGACGATCCACCGCAGGTAAAAATAAAAAGAAAGCAACAATATGGTCAATGATAAAAAAAGGAGGAGGATTATACCTAAGACCGTATCGTGTGTATTAAACAGAAAAAACAATTACTAATTCCAAATAAAGAATTAACAGATAAAGAATTAATTACTTATGTTTCTTGTTTAAAAATTCAATTTTTTAGAGGAGTGTTTATGAAACATGCATTACCTGCTAAAATTTGGAAAAATGAAACCGGAATAGTAAATTTGGATAATAGTAAGGGATCAGGCACTCATTGGGTATGTTATAAGAAACTAGGATCAACTACTTACTACTTTGATAGTTTTGGTAATCTTCCACCACCAAAAGAACAACAATATTACTTTAAAACTGCTAAAAATGTACTATACAATTATAAAAGAGAGCAACCTGATGATACGGTAATCTGTGGACATTTATGTTTAGATTTTTTAACAAAAAGCGTTGGTCAACTTTAAGATGTCCTCCTATACAGTATCATTAACTGGAACTTCATCTACTTTGCGAAGTGTTCTTTTTCCTGCGTTACGTTTGGAAAAAGATAAATTATGGGAAGCCGCATTATTAGATATAACAACTTATAATTCTATTCCCAACGTTACTGAAAATGTTAATGACAAAATACATTATTACAAAACAAAAGATAAAGATACAAACAAATATTCAGATATACAAGTATTTAGTTTACCCACTGGAGCATATGAAATTGATGATATAAATGAAGCGATACAAAATCATATGGGAAAAGATAATATAACAATAAAAGGAAATAACAATACTATGAAAGCTGAAATTAAATCTAAATTTTATATAGATTTTAGCAAAGAACATTCAATTGGTAGTTTATTAGGGTTTCCTAAAACAACAAAAATTTTACAAATTAATATTAACCATTCAGGTGCTAAAACTGTGACAATAATGAAAGTTAACAGTATAGATCTTACATGTAATATTATACATGGTTCTTATAGAGATGGTGAAAATACTCATATATTGCACACATTCTATCCAACGGTCGCTCCGGGTTTTAAAATTGTGGAAAAGCCACAAAACTTAGTATACCTTCCGTTAAACACCAGTTTTATTTCAGACATTGTGGTGAACATACTAGATCAAGACGGAAGTCATATTGATTTTAGAGACGAACCTATAACTATACGAATACATATAAAATCAACCGTATAACAATGGGGTTATCATTTAAAAAGAAAGAGCTGACTGGTAAACAAGTCAGTAGCACTTCAGCTATAGAAGGATTAACAAGTGATAACATTCGTTTTCTAGAAGAAATTGGATTAAAACTTATTAGTAATGGAAATATTGGATATAGCGCAGGGTCCGACATTCGACGAAACCTTATGGGAAAAGGAATATCATACGCACAACCCTTACGCTTCATCAAAATTAAATAATAATGATAAAATTAGAATTCCCATACAATAACAAGATATTTATACACTTCCATGTGAATGTTATTTGTATATAGAAGGAAGAGTAACAAAAAAGGATGGAACCCCTGCAAGTACTGTTCCGTTCATAAATAACCCCATGGCATATTTGTTTGATGAAATAAGATATGAAATTTCTGGAGTTACGGTAGATTCAACAAAAAAGGTGGGAATTACAAGTACACTAAAAGGATTAGCATCTTTAACGCCGAGTGAAAAAAATATGCTGGCCGCCGCAGGATGGGTAGCACCCGATTCCAGTACAATCAGTCCAAACAGTTCAGGCAATTTTGACATTTACATTCTTTTAAGATTACTTTTAGGCTTTGCCGAAGATTACCGAAAAATAATAATAAATGTAAAACAAGAATTAGTTTTGTTAAGATCATCAAACAACAAAGATATTATTATTGCGCCTGATGGAACAACGGAAGCTAATTTAGAATGGCAAATGCAATTAGACAAGAATGTTTGGAGAGTACCGCATGTACGGTTAAACGATCAAAATAGAATTTCATTATTAAGAACTTTAAAATCAGATCGTGATATCGTAATACCATTTAGAAGTTGGGAGTTTCATGAATATCCGGTTTTACCGGAAACACAACGTCATACATGGACTGTAAAAACTTCTACTCATTTGGAAAAGGCAAGATATGTAATATTTGGATAACAAACAAAAAGAAGAAATGAAATAACTAAACATACTGGTGAATTTGATCATTGCAAACTTACAAATTTTAAGGTGTTTCTAAACTCGCAATTCTTTCCATACGACAACTTCAACATAAACTTTACAAAAGAGAGGTTTAGCGTTTTGTACGATATGTACGCATGATTCCAAAATTCATATTATGGAAAAACAAACACACCTTTATTAACGCCAAACCAATTTAAATCTACTTATCCGATTGTTGTAGTTGATTGTTCTAAACAAAATGAATCTGTAAAATCTGTGAATCTGTAAAGATTTGGTTACTCGAATCTTCCTTGGCAAAGCAATATAACTACTACCTCTCATTCCATATCCATGTTTATGAACTCTCACATCTAAGCTTGTTATACTTAACAAACTCCATCCAGAACCTCTTCCTTCATGTTCTTGTAATTTTGTTAAAAGTTCTTCAAAACAATCATCCACAATTGAGCTTATATCCGATGCAAACATGATGGTTTTGTTTTTAGTTAAAAATCCTCTTGGTGATGTTTCATTCTGAACATTTGTAAATACAGTATCTAATAATATTCCAAACTTTATAAAATTTAATCTTCTTAGTTCATTCTTCAATGTTTCTGTTACTAATGTTTTTGCTTTCAATATAAATTGTGCTAGTTGCAATTGAGCATTGTCAATCTTAAAATGAGTTACTACACTGCCTGGTAAAGCTCGGGCGTATAATTCCACATCCAAAGATGGTCCGGGTGCGTATTGAATAACACTTGGTCTTGAATTTAGTTGTTGTTGATGGGTAGCCAGTATTTGATCTAATTCTTCCAAATCTTCTTCTTCTGCATTGTTTCTTGTTTCGTTGTTATGGTACACTTCTTTGTGTATTTGTAGTAAGTTTTCATTTTCAAAAGATTCTTCACAACTGATGCAGTAATACATGACGTAGGTGTGCTCTCCACAAAAGTTGCAGTAATAATAAAAACCACTCTTAAACTACCCCTATTTATAGCACTACCCCCACCACTTTTTCTGTATTAAACACAAAAAGTGTTAATAACAGTTAAATTTCTTATATTTCAAAACTCCTAAGTGTCAAGGTCAAATAATGCAAGTTTAAAAAAACATCTAAGTGTCAAATAATGCAGGTATTAAAAAAAATCTAAGTGTCAAGGTCAAATAATGGAAGTTTTAAAAAAAATCTAAGTGACAAGGTCAAATAATGGAAGTTAAAAAAAATTCTAAGTCTCAAGGTCAAATAATGGAAGTTTTAAAAAAATCTAAGTGCTAAGGTCAAATAATTTAAGTTCAAAATAATACATATTATGCGTCGTAAGTGTGATCATCATTGCTGTTGTTTAAATATGTTATTTCCAAATCGTTATCGCTTTCATCTTCCTCCGTGTCCGATGCCGGAAACAAACGTCGCCGAACAAGAGCATGTATATATTGTACTGGATCATAGTAAATTGTTACAACATGTGTTAACGGTGTTTCGTCGCCTATTGCTACTGGTACTTCCAAAATATTTTCTTCATCAGCTGTAGCATCAGACGCAGCATCGGATGTAGCATCGGATGTAGCATCAGATGTATCTTTATCTTCTACTGGAATCAAACTATTTTCAAAAATACTTTCGTCATCCGTTAAATCTTCTGGTTCAACCATTTTATATATTTTTTCACAAATTGTACATCCAAAAGGAAAATTGTTGTCTGTTGGAGGCATTATAAAAGAAACTTGATATTGTAAAATAAATGTTGAAGCAAATGTTTGAAAATTTTTTCTAAGTCCGAAAGTATTAATTATAGGAAGTTTTACAAGTCCAATGTAAAGTAAAATAAAGAAAGAAGTGTTGTTGCCTGTTTAAACAGTTGCAAAAGAATGATAGGTTTGAAAATTTTTCAAAGTCCTAAAATATTAAATATTGAGAAGTTTTAACACTTAAAACTTTTACAAATCCAATGTAAAGTAAAGAAAGAAATGTTGTTGCCTGTTGGAACAATGGCAAAAGAATGATGGAAACCAAACCCGCAGCAAGGGTCCTGTGGTTTGGGAGGGGGTAAGCGAGGAGGGGGGATGACCTCAAGCCGAGTTGGGGTCCGGGATCTGCGCGTGTGGTTCGGCATCAGTTGCTCGCTAGACAGTGAGGTGGTAACATGTTCAGAAGGCGCCCTGAACATTTTATCATTTTTGCTGTTTGGTGAAAATATCTTGGTGTTATTTGTATAATAACATCTTGACGTAGGACTGATTAATTTTAAGGCATGGTAGTTGTTTGTGCTTGTAGATACCCTAGGGTTTGTAGTTTGTTTTTAATTTGCTGGTTTGGTAGTTAGTATTATTTTAAAATCTTTCTTTTAATTACAATATATTTCTGCCTGGAATGTTTAAATTTAAAGTAATATTTTTGTTTTTAAGAATGTTATATGATATGTTTTTAATACCTTTCTATTCCAATTTCCTTTTTCCAACAAGCTTGTTGAGGGCATTCCCTCTCTTGTCTTGTACTCCTTTTTAGTTAGGGACACCTTTCAATTCCAATTTCCTTTCCTTTTTTCCTTCCTTCTTTTGCACGGTAAAACCAATTAATGGTAAAACCGGCTACCGCTTTTGTAGTGATTACGCCCACCAAAGCGGGTCACTTACAACCTCTATACGTGCTGGATGGGTAGTTCGCCTACCTCCGGAGTTTCGCTGGACCTCAGTTGTTCTGCGTCGCTAATGGCGAGACACTGGCTCCTTTAGTGTTAGGAAATAAAAAACATATTTGTATAACATTTTTCCTAAATTTAATTAAGCAACTTGCTATTTCAAAATAACATTTTTGTTTTAGCTTAGCGTTGTGCGCTTATGGTGAGGTGTGTGAGTTCGCTTACGTGATGATCACACTGTAATCATGATGTGCAGCGCTGGGCTGTCTAGCTATTTTTTTAAACTAAATTTTATTTCTTTATTTTTTTATTTTTATTAATTCTTAAACTCTAGGCAGATTGTATTGTAAATTAGCTTTTCTTCTTTTAGGTTTCCGGGGGTGTACGGTTCTGTAAAACCGTACACCCCCATTTTCTTTTTAGTTATCGAATGACCTTGACCTACTTATTTTCAAGGTCAACAAAAAGACTTAGCGAAAATTTCTAAGTCTCAAGGTCATTTATATATAGGTAGATTTAGCTTTTCTTCTGTTAGGTTTCTGAGGTGTACGGTTCTGTAAAACCGTACACCTCCATTTTCTTTTTAATTATTGAATGACCTTGACCTATTTATTTTCAAGGTCAATAGCAGTTAGCGAAAATTTATAAGTGTAAAAAGTAGGTTAAGGTCACCAAAAAATACCCTATGAACGGGGGAATAGACCGCTAAGTAATTCTTTTAGAATTACAAAGTGGTCTATTCCCCCGCTCCTATTTTTCTTTATTTCATTTTTACACTAACCTCTCAGTTTTAACAAAAGGAGGTATTTGTTGTGCGCACTGCATAATGTTTGACTTACACAACACATCTTTTACCCTTTTTTAATAATATACGAACATTGTTTTTTTTAGGACTGGATTCTAAAAAGTAAAAAGTCATTCTGTTATCCCGCTTTTATAAGAAATTACCCCTCCATTGTAAATTTTGAAAATAGGTCAAGGTCATTCAAAAATACCCTATGAGCGGGGGAATAGACCGCTAAGTAATTCTCTTGGAATTACAAAGTGGTCTATTCCCCCGCTCCATTTTTTTGTCTTGTGTTTAATTTGACCATTTAACTTTATCAGATGGAGATTTTCTTACTAAATAATAATGAACATTACTGATATTTGGAATTTGAAGATTTACTGGTAATTTGAGCAAGTAGAGTTCATCACAACATCTAAGAACAACATCCCTGTTACTGATCTTTTTTACAAAAACATATTTGTGGTTTAATTTCAATCTGTTGATTTTAATTCTTTTATAGTTTTCAATTTTTTCTGGCAATTCACTTTTGGAAGGTTCAATTTTGACTTTTTTAGAAGGTTGAATTTTGACTTTTTCGGAAGGTTGAATTTTGGAAGGTTCGCGTTTGTTATGCAAATTACACAATTTTTCACCTACACTACACAACTTCACACACCTTTCACCTTTGTTCGCTCCTTTTTTTAAAATATGAGCACATTGTTCTTTCTTAAAACAGGATTTTCTTAATTTTTGAAGTTTTTGAAGTTTTTCAGAAATTTTGTTAGGAGATTTTTTCGGTGAAGATTTTTTTGGAGAAGGAGATTTTTTCGGTGAAGATTTTTTTGGAGAAGGAGATTTTTGTTTCACAATAGAAACAACAGATGATGATGATGTTGTTGATGACGAGGAAGAAGACCTGGACGAAGACGAAGTGCCTGCCATAGCGCTGGATCCTAAGAAAGTAAAGATTACTCTGTTTACCCTGCCTTTATAACAGCTCCCCACCCATTTACCCCCTCTACTTTTCGACGTCAAAAAAATATTCATCCAAGCTTTCTAACACTGGCAAGGAAACAGTTTCAAAAGGTTGATACAAAATTTCATAAATGTCTTGGTTTAAATTTTGCGAAGTTTGAAGATATTCTTCTATTTCCTGTACAAATTTCTGTTCGAATTGTTGGAATTCTTCTATTTCCTGTAAAAATGTCTGTTCGGATTGTTCAAATTGTTGTTGTTCTAAGTTAAATGTTGGTGATTTCAAGTCTTCTTCCAATTTTTTAATGTAATCTATTGCATTTTGAACTATAGATTGTCTGTTAATTTTTTTTGTTTTTGACTTTCCGGTACAACTAATTTTAATTTTCCAAAAGCTTTTTTTAATCTGTGTTGTCTTCTTTGTTCCCTTCGGTTTCTACTTAATTTTTGATCAATCAGGTATTTTTGGAAAGATTCCATAACGTTTTGTTGATTCAAAATGTGGCAAACTATTAATTCTATAAAGCTTCTATCCGCTCAATATATAGTGGAAACCCGGGGGAGGGGGAATCACCTTCGCCATCAAGGTGATTGGTACGTATTTAAAGCTTTGAGGTTTGCATGGCCAGACCATAACTATGAGCTCCTTGTACGAGTTGTGTTTGCAGCGTATCTGCTCAGACAACCCTATGCTCCGGCATATCAGGGAAGTGTCTGAGCCGCTGCCGCAAATTTTGCAAGGCGAGCTCATTTATGAGCACAAAAAACGGTGTGTTTCTAAAACTAAAATTTGGTGGGAAATGCCAAATGCTGGCAAAAAAATATGTGCCCTATGTCACATGGTACGTTTTCATTAACTGCATTGTTTTTTCTATTTACAATATATTATTTTATTAATTTTCTTTAAATTAATAATTTTTTTTAGCGTCTTCCTGGTGCGAATCCGGATCAAGAACTGTACAGATACCTAAAACATGAATCTGAAAATGTAGGATACAAATTGAAGACGCCGATAACGCAAGAATATTTTCATCTTTGTGGTTGGTTTCCTCTGGAGCAATATGATATTAAATGTATGTGTTTATAAACACATATCAATAGAAGAAATTAAATAGGAGCGGGGAACAGAGCAGCTTGTGGTTTAACCACTTACTGCTCTGTTCCCCGTTCATAGGGTATCTTCAGATGACCTTGACCTAGTTATTTTGAAGGTCTATTGTAACTTAACAAAAATTTTCTAAGTCCATAACGAGGTCAAGGTCATTTAAATCTTAGCGGAAGAATGAAAAGAATAGCTACCAACATGCATTGTTGGTATCTATTCTTTCTTTCCTCCTAGAAAACCCCCTTAGTCCGTGTCAACTTTGAAGTAAATTTTTGTACAAAATTGTTCATAATAAAGGACCCATGATTCAAGTCCTTCGTAATCCATAGAATCCGAAGTGCACCAGATTTTTGTACCGTCTGCTTTAACAGCTTCAAGTACTCCACTGATGCAATTCAGATTGCTATGATACGTTTTTATGTACCATAGTACTCTTTTGGCTTCAACAAAGTTGTGCACAGCACCAAAGATCATGAGGGATTCCATGGCAAATATAACCACAAGACTGCAGCACACCTTATATATACTGTCGGTCCAAGGCGGTGGCCTCCTATGGAGACCTAGTTAACCCAATGGAGGGCGTTGTCCTTTGCCATCAAGGTGATTGGTACGTATTTAAGGCTGTGAGGTGAGCATAGTCAGACCATAACAATGAGCTCCTTGTACGAGTTATGTTTGCAGCGGATCTGCTCAGACAACCCTATGCTTCGGCAAATTAGGGAGGTGTCAGAGCCGCTGCCGCAAATCTTGCAAAGCGAGCTCATTACTGAGCACAAGAAACGTTGTATATTTAAAACCAAAATTTGGTTTCAATTGGCAGATGGCGAGAAAATATGTGCCCTATGTGACTGGGTACGTTTTCATTAACAGTATTGTTCTTTTCTATTTACAATATATTATTTTTATTAAATATCTTTAAACTAATTTTTTTTTAGGCTCTTCCTTCAGCCGAAGAGGGAGAACCGTTGCATAGGCAAATGATATATCGATTTGGAATCATAGGATACAAACTGGAAACACCAAGACCGCAAGAATTGTGCCAGCTGTGTGGATTCTTCCCATTTGCCAAATATGAACTTAAATGTATGTGTTTATAAACATATATTATATGTTTATAAAGACATATCAATAAAAGAAATTAAATAGGGACGGGGAACAGAGCAGTTTGTGGTTTAACCACTTACTGCTCTGTTCCCCGTTCATAGGGTATCTTCAGATGACCTTGACCCACTTTTAAAAACTCTATGGTGGGGGAAATGCATATATATAAACCGTGGATTAAGTAAAAGACAACATTTCCCTGATCAGCATGGAAACTTTCCGGATGTCTTACAATGTTCATTGCACTCCTGTACAACATGTTCAGTTTATGTTAAATTTAATCCATTTTCTTCAAAATGTAAATTTTTTTGCAATTTCTGTTACTGGAGAAAGATGGGTAAATTTAACATTAGAAACTGTCATGGTTACAATCAACCCTTTAATAGATCCTAATTGGTTTTCAACAGTGGAATCATATATTGATACTATGGCTTTCGAACAAGGATATCATTATCTTTGGGTTGATGTTAGTTACATCAACTTTCAAAACGAAACAGATGATGATGATGGATATGATTCTGCCACATAAAAATAGACATTAACGGAACTTCTTTCCCTGCCTTTTAGGAAAAAAGAGAGGAACAGTGTTAATTAATAACACTGTTCCTCTCTTTTTTCCGCTTAAAGTTAAATGACCTTGACCTAATTTTTATAGTTTAGAAATATACGAAGTAAAAAATAATAGAAAATGTACTTTTTTAAGTTTTTGCGTTATAACTTTTACACCGTTGGTTATATCGAAAAATGTTACTGGACCTTTTTTGTTTGTCTTTTAATTCCGCTTAATTTGACTACCCGCACGATGGATTTGGAGCATTTTTGTTATATCCACTGCCATCGTGTACGGCGACGCAGTTCTAAAGTTGAACGGCGACGAAATCAAGTGGGGGGGGGTTTTGCCGGGGGGGGTTTGCCGGGGGGGGTTTTGCCGGGGGGGGGTTTTGCCGGGGGGGGTTTTGCCGGGGGGTTGCGGGGGGGGGTTTGCCGGGGGGTTGCGGGGGGGGTTTGCCGGGGGGTTGCGGGGGGGGGTTGCCGGGGGTTGCGGGGGGGGGTTGCGGGGGGGGGTTTGCCGGGGGGTTGCGGGGGGGGGTTTAAAAAAAACCGACCACCCAACCCCTTTTGAAGGGGTTGGGGGGTCGGTTAGGTTAGGTTAGATAGTGACCAAGGGTTGAGGCTTTAACAAACACCTAAATATTAATAACCAACGCGAAAACTAAGCTCACCATCAACAGAAATTAAAACATTTACAAAAACCCAAATGTTAAAAATAATAATTATTTAATAAAAGATACAACACAAAACTAAAATCTTAGGTTATTTAAAACTTTAACAAAATATTTAAGTCTCAAAAGTAGAGTTTTAAAATCAATCAATATATAAGTCAAACAAGTAAGTCTTTTCAAATTAAAATATCTAAGTCTAAAAAATAGGTCATTTAAAATAATTCTAAGTCCGAAAGTAGAACAATCAAAACTAGGTCAAGGTCATTTAAAAATTATAAAAAAAGGGGGGTGGGGAAGCGTGGGGTCCCTACCTTATTCTACTACTTTACTTCTATACTACTTTATTATAACTTATGCTACCCCTTAAATGCTATCATGCATGCGGTTACGGTGTGATCATCACGTAAGCGAACTCACACACCTCACCGCCCTATCATATCTTAACCCCTACCTAACGTTCCCCCTATTCTATCTTATACTATGTAATATTACAGTTACGGTGTGATCATCACGTAAGCGAACTCACACACCTCCCTATAATATTACACCTAACTTAATATTACAGTTACGGTGTGATCATCACGTAAGCGAACTCACACACCTCACCGTAATATTAACCCTGACAATTAAACCACGCAGGAAATGGAAAGGTAGGTGGATTGCCATTGCGACCGACTATTATATAAAAAAATTAAATGATTAAAGATTTTTATCCCTGAAATGGACCATTTTTTGCTTTTATCAGGCTAAAATATGATGCAGGGTTACAAAAGATATTATATTTTTAACAACTTCGCTGCGGTAGAATTATACCCTGATCTTTATTTCGGTGCATCAAGAGTAACAGGTTCTTTATGCCCAGTTATAAACTGTGTGCGTCACGAGTAACAAGTTAGACGTGGCAAAGCCAACATTTCCCGCGCGATATATCAGCTGAGGGTGAAGCTCTTGCACTCTAGTTACCATCACAGAAACTGCAACTGCAGTTTCAGGATTCGTTTCTGAAGTGACCCAACGAAGAAAATTTAAAAACTAATAACCATATTTGATTGTACAGGTTATAAAAGTTGAAGAATTCAATGGTAAATTATTCTAGGAGTGCTAATAACATATTTATATAACAAAAGGATTTAAAAAAATGTATATTTCGTGTTATGGAATAATAACGATAAAAAACTAATTTAATGTTCCATAAATAACCACAGAGCAGCACGAGTAACCGGTTACTCGTGAAGAGTTAAGAATAAGATTGTATTCTTTGAAAAATTATGAACTCGAGGATATAAAACTCACAGCGATCGCATAACAACTGGCCGAAATATGCAAAACGCACCCAGGGACTGATCGTTGATTTCAGCCGTCGCACTCTGGGCAATGGCTAGCATCGCGCATCAGTAACCAGTTATTCGTGACACAGTGAAGGTGTTAAAACATTAAAACTAGGAGTGCAAAAGAGAGAGGCCTAACAAAATCTACAGCTACCAGAATGTGCTAATTTTTATAACATGTGATCAAATGTTTTGGACTGAAAATTTAACATTACTTGGACTAACTATTTTTTCATCAATATTTTTACTCAATTCTTAATTTACAATGTGATGTAAAAGTGTATTTCTTGTAGCAGCTGTGTTAGATGAAAAATATTTTTTTATATCTTTTATTGTTTAAAAAATTAAAATCGAAGACAATTTTGTCTCAATTTGTTAAAAAGTTTTAAGTTCTTTAGTTAGAAATAAATAATCGAATTGAGCAAGGATACATTTAAATATGACTAGGCCTACTTGTGAGATTTACATTACTGTATTGGTAAACCTGTGGAGAATGTTATGACATTCATGTAATGCCTGAAAAGTAAAATTTAACTTTATAGGCCTAATTAAATATAATCAAGTGATAACTTACTACCTCACAAGTTCAGGACGACGTGGTGGTGCACGTCAGAATTTTCGATCTGAATAAAAGTACGTTGCAATATAGGCCTACAGTAAGGCGAAACAAACTTAAGTCATAATTTTAATAAAATCTTTTAATTCATCTGTTGATTTTGTATTACTACATAAAATAGCTAATTTAGAGAAATTCACAAATTTTGATAGGATATCACTGGTGGCGCACGTTGTCCGTGGGCATACTGAAATCACCAGGGGCCTACATGTGCCACCGGTGGTTATTGGGTTGTGCCGAATGCCGCATGATTCGCTGATTGCGTGGCATGCGGCGAAGTGGCAAACGATTCGAACTGTTAATTATTGTAACCTCAGTACGAGTAAACCACTTACTGGGTCTTCTGACGACCCCTTCCACCATTTTTGTCGTTATTACATCACCTTAATCTTCATCTTAATCACATTTATTTATTTTTTTTAAGTCTTGACATGCGCCATCAGTGACCAAGGTGTGTCTATACAACCCTAAAATACGAACACACCTAACAATATAATCCAGCAAAGCTCCAAAAGCGCTGTGAAAATGCATTGAATAAAATGGGAACAGTTCGACACCAGTGGTACTTGTCGGAGTTTTGAAAAGTTTGTAGTGTGCCACCGGTGGCGCGCATCGGGATTATGATTAAAACTGACTGTTGATTTCTGACAGACTGATCATGTTGAGTTACTATTTTTATTCACTTAAACTTAATGTAAAAAATATATATATATAAACCATGACTAATAACATATTTGAGTAAGTTTTTGTTACAAAAATATAACAATTTACAAACCTTATTACTTTAGTTATAACTGCTAATGTAACATAAAAAGATTTAATAGATCTAGAAATCACCCACTTCAATCACCATAACCTCTACATTATGATTCCATCTCATCTATTCATTTGATTAGGCTACATTTTTCTGGGTATACATATTTTAAATAACATATACGTTTATCATTTAATTCAATTTTATACTGCTTAAACAGTTTATCTGCATTCACTCACATAAACATAACCTAGACTTACAAACACAAACAAAAATAATGTAGAAATGATAGAACTGCTGCTCAGCTGACATCAGACTTGATAAAGGAAAGAGACAGACATTAAGGGAAATGAAATGTAAATAATTTGTTCAAAGCCAAGGAAGTTGTACAGTTATGTGTTCATTTCATCAATGAACGCTGGTATAGCGACAATAATTTGTATATACTGCAAAGTGTAATAGTTTATGGATAGCTTAAAAATAGTACAGTTAAATATCACATTGTGTTTGAAATTGTGGAATATCATATCAACTTCTTTATAAAAATGTTATATCATAACATTTTTATGAAGAAGTTTGCTTGCTGTGCCTTTTTTTTGTATATATTAATCATTTAGTGGATGGGAGTTTTCTAGTATGTTACTAAGACAGTAAACTGCTTGCATCAAATCTAAGAAATTTTTGTACATATATGAACTCTGACCTTTTTTCTGGTCCAACCCAGATGTGTAAATCGGTCAAGTAGTATGGTCAGGGGTCAGGCTCGCTGTCATATAAGCTTTAAATTTTGTCCCCATGTTAAATCTCCAGAAGAAAAGTTTATTTTCCATTTTTTGCCCATTTAACATAAATATTTTTAAAATACAAATAAATCCTGCACATATAAGGCAGATAACCTTTGTTATGGTACCTGCTTTTAAATCGGTCCATTAGTATGGTCAGCAAGCTTCAAATTTTGTCCCAATGTTAAATCTCCTTAAGAAAATTTTAATTTTCTTTTTTATTTAATAACATAACATTTTCAAAATATAAATAAAATCTACACATATAGGACAAATTATCTTTATTTTGGTACAACATGCATGTGAATCAGAACAGTAGTATGGCCAGGCCACCTGTCATAATCTTTAAATTTCTTCCCCCATGTTAAATCTCCATAAGAAAATTTTATTTTCCATTTATGGCCCAGTTAACATAAATACTTCCAAAATATAAATAAAACCTGAACATAAAGGACTGATCCTTTGTTTTAGTACAACCTTTGTTTAAATCGGTCCATTAGTATGGTCAGCAAGCTCGCTGTCATAAGCTTAAAATTTTGTCCCCATGTTAAGTCTCCTTAAGAAATATTTTTAAATATTTAATTAACATTAAATTTTCAAAATACATATAAAACCTGCACACTCATAACACCAAGGACCAATAACCTTTATTATACAGGACCGCTTTAAGTTATAAACGATCAATAATCTTTATTTTGGTACAACGTGCAAGTGAATGAATGAATGAATGAATGAATGAAAATACTTCTTTATTGAGGCGAACTTAGGACCACATGGTCCTTTCTTACAGCTAACCTCTAATACTAATATACAAAATCAAAATATGCTTAAAATTTATAAACAAATTTTTCTACGATATAAAAATAAACAAATAAACTTATTTAACAATAATAATAAAGCCCTAACACCCTCACGCACTCACACATTCATTCGATGCCACAGCTAGGCCTAACGCACGCCATCCCGCCACGCCACGGTCATCCGCTCCAAATAATGTTTCTTCAGCGCCACCGTCAGCCGTACACGATTTTCAACGGATTTTATTTCAATGGGCAGAGAGTTCCAGAGGCGGCAGGCTGTTACAGTGAAAGATTTATTGAAAGTTGTGGTCTTGTGTCGGGGAATGCGTAGCGTTGACGAGCCAGAGCGGGTGTTTCTTGCGCCTCTCTCACATAAGAATTCAAAATTTGCCGCAAGATAGTTTGGGATTCCAAGGTTGATTACTGATTGAGTAATTTGAATGATTCGGATTTGCCTTAGATCTGAAAGTTTTAAAAGGGAAGAATGAATGTAATAAGGTGTGATGCGATCATCACGTCGAAGATTGTATTGTATTCACATACATTGTTGCATTGTATTCACATGCATTCACATTGTATTGTTGTATTCTTGTATTGTACATGAATCAGTTCATTAAGATGGCCAGGCTCGTTGTCATAAACTTTAATATTCTTTCCCCATGTTAAATCTCCATAAGAAAAATTTACTTTCCATTTTTTACCCAATTGACATAAATACCTTCAAAATACAAATAAAACCCACACATATAGGACCAATAACCTTCGTTTTGGTACATCAACCTGTGTTTAAATCGGTCCGGTGGTATGCTCAGGCTCGCTGTCATAGGCTAAAATTTCTTTCCCAGTGTTAAATCTCCATAAGAAAAGTTTATTTTTTAACCGACTTCCCCCACCAACAAAAGGAGGAGGTTCTCAATTCGTCTTGGGAGATGTTTTTTTTTTCTAGGGATGTTCACCGATTTCTCTGCGATACTTTTACCAATCAACGTGATTCTACTACCAAAATAACCGGAATGGTTTCCCGTAGGTCCCATATATAACATTTTGTTTCATTGAAATATTTATTTAGGAGAAAAGTCCAAAAAACCTCAAATATTCAACATTTTCAAATACTTGTTGTTTACAAAACAAAGCTAAGGTGAACAGGGATAAGTCAGGTTTATTTTATTACAGCTGTTACATCCTTCAAATTAAATTTATAATTATAGAGCAAATGATCAGCTGCTTCATGTCTATATAATGTCAAAACAGTTTGTCTTCTAGGTTATGAATTAATTATATGTAGATTCAAACACAGTCAATTCCATTATGATTATTATTACTTAAATAAAAAAAGTGTAAACCAAAAAACATGAATGAAGAAGAGCAAGTCTAAATCTTAACGTTTTAGTGTGGCCTAGGAATACCTCAGAAATACATCGGAAACTTGGATCTTGTGAAAGAACTTAAGCCCATCATCGATTGCTTCTATAGCACACCAGTTAATTTTAAATGGCCATAAAAAATAATGTCATCGTCGTACAAAGAGGAATTTTTGTGACTTGTCATATGTGAGCGCTCTTGCAGTTTCCACTGAAAAAATCCCCAACAGGCTTTGCAAGTCATTGGTCATTGTGAGTTCGTGTTTCACAGGTTGAAACATGCGAAACATTATTTTTATATATCTTATTAGACAACTTATAGTGCTAACGTGCAAGCATCGTAATTCGAGACTAGATCGATCTTATGAGTGAGCCCCTGGACAGTTTTGCAAATGTACTTAAATTAACTCATTTTCCATTTTCCAGGTGCCAAGCACATGGTTATCTTGTAATAAAAACCTCAACAGTAAACTGTCCGAGAAAATCTGTCGCCAAATTCGAGGGTTCAATCAATTCAATAGAAGATTGTAATTGTGCACGTGAGATAATTCATAATATGACCGCCGCGTATCAGAATTTCAGAAATGTTCCTAGGCTGTGCTGAAGGGATAAGGTTTTTAATGTTTAGTTTATCTGCTTTAAAAATTGTTTTGAGTATTCTCCCAAAATTGCAATGTTGTGGTCGTGAGTTTGTAAAGCAAAAAAAGCGTAAATACATTAAATAGTAAACTTTGTCTGATATATCTGTTTGTGTCTTTAGGATAGAAACGCGCAAAAACTAATAAATAGATTGAGCTAAGCACAGAGGCAATCTATTCCAGTTCTTAAAATACAGTTAAAAAATGCCACTGGCGTAGAAAGACACAAAATAAAAAAAAATACACCTGAAAATATTTTGCATTGAGCAGGATCAAGATCAGCTGTTTCGAGCTAACAAAAAAATTGACTATACATTAATATCTCTTAAACGGCCAATGTTGAAGAACTGGAACATACTCGGTGTCAGACAATTTTACACCCTCAAAATCTTTAAATGTCTGGTGGCTTATCTATGTTATATAGAACAACTAACTGTTTAAATAATTGTTTTGCTCACAGTACAGTAGTGAAATGCTGTGAACATTTAAATATTGTTTTACAATGTAAATATGGATTTGAATGCACGTCAAATGTGAAAATTACGAACCTATTAAGCTGAGAATTTGCCAGTAATGTATTTGGCCCATATAGGACTGATCTGTAAAGCACATGTATAGGCTTTTAAAATCCCTTATAAAATGAGATGTTTTCAAACATGTGGCCATATGCACAGCGCATAAGTAATAAATAGCTGGACACGTGGAGACTATAACAAATTATAATGTGTACTATATACATTGTCATTTACCTGATTCTTCGCTGTACAAGAGACTGTTCTAACCTGTCCAAAAAATGAGTTCAGCAAATACAGTAGTACAGTTTAGAAATCTATTAAGTGATTGAGTCATCAGCGAAAGGAACTGGAGTGGAGTATTAATGGTATCCTACAACTATTATTGAATAAATCGGAATCAAACATAGAAGACAAAAACGTCCACTAAAAAGTATGGAATAATTTATTTTTGGTAAAAAAAACAACCGACTTCAAACGCTCTAAAAAGTATAAAATAATTTTATTTTATAAGTCAAATTTCGTAATATCCAAGCTCACGTATTTCAAGTCGGCGCGGCTCTATATTGCATCTTAGTTATGTATCTTCTTGGCAGAATAGCTCGAAGTTTTAATAACATTTGAAGAATGTATTTGTTGTATGGCTTACCGGTACTTGAATGTAACATTAAAATAAAAATTGTGTGTTAATTTCATATAAATAAGAGAGGAGAGTTTTAAATTTAGACTAGAGAATTTACTTGTGGGTCTTGGGTCTACAATACTGTAAAAATTGTATTTTAAATCAAACTGTTCGAGTTGACGACTGAAATTTTATCCCGCAATTATTATAATTGAGATCAAACTGAGATATTTAATCACTACTCACAGTTGAGTGTTTCATATATTGATAGAGCCGCGCCGACTTGAAATACGTGAGCTTGGATATTACGAAATTTGACTTATAAAATAAAATTATTTTATACTTTTTAGAGCGTTTGAAGTCGGTTGTTTTTTTTACCAAAAATAAATTATTTTTATACCCAATTAACATAAATACTTTCAAAATAAAAATGAAGCCTGCACAATATATGACCTTTATTTTGGTATAATTAAAGTGACCAGATTTTGGAACGGCCAAAACGGGACACCGACCTTCGTGGGGTGTGGGGGTATGGAATACCCCCCACAAAGATGAGAGGGTCCGGGGGTCCTCCCCAGGAAAATTTTGAACAATTAGGAGCATTTTGTGGGTTTTTAGACTCTTTCACATTGAAAATATGTGCTAGACACTGGATTATCGTTACCATTAATTTTATGTTCCTAGGAAACTACAAAAGAACCGGAAAAATTTAATTAAGAGTTTTTTACATTAAAACTTATTTCCATATCCCCCATAAAGAGAAGGGGTCCGGGGGCCCTCCCCCAGAAAATTTTGAAAAATTAGGAGCATTTTGGTGTGGTTTTAGACTCTTTCAGATTGATAACATGTGCTAGACTCTGGCTCATCTTTACCATTAATGAAGTTCCTCGGAAACTACAAAAGAACCGGAAAAAATTATTTAAGAGTTTTTTACATTAAAACATATTTTTAAAGTATTTTTCTCACCATTAACGCCAAAATGGGACAAATGGGCGTCCCGAGAGAGTTCGTCGGGACAACGGGACACGTTGCTAAAAAACGGGACTGTCCTGTTCAAAATGAGACGTCTGGTCACCTTAGGTATAACCCACATGTAAACCGGACCGGGTCAGTGTCATTAGTTTCACAAAAGTTTTTTAATATATAAGATTTGTAATATTAAATCAAAATATTTAAAATAAAAAAATAATAATGCAGTACACAAATTTGTCATTAAAATAAATTCCAATAAATATGTGTCCATAGGAAGAAATTAAAAAAAATATTAACATCATTGGACGAATGGAAATTCGCTGAGTACGCAGGTCTGCTGCGACGGTTGTATTTTCGATTCGTATTTACAGTACGTACAGTCCGTCTCCTACATTTGAGCGAAATTTTTACTGATGGGTCTGTTCAGTCTGGCTACCCTCTTTCTGCATTTTGCAGTTCGAATGTCAATATCAGAAGACGCCGAAGACACTGAGTTCGAGAGGCGCTTTGATCTAAGGCCTCCGTACGACACGGAGTTGACCCACTCGGTCTACATCGAGCTGCCGCCAGAGGCCACCGACAAGTCGTGCAGCGGTTCGCTGATAGCTCCGAACTGGGTATTGACGGCGGCGCGTTGTGTGTACAAGTACGACGAGAAAGACTTCCAACAATTAAAGAACATTGACACTAGCCTCACCATCTACGCCGGGGGGTTCCGGAAATTACACGGTGAGGATAAGACGCACGTCCAGGAAAGAACGAGTAAGAAGATATACATCCAAGGTTCCGGCGAGGAGGCCTTCTTCAGCATCGCCCTGGTGGAGCTGAACGACAGCTTCACACCGCCAACTGAAGGTGGAACGGCGATTCCCCTTACTCTCGAGCTGGACTATTCATTCAAATCATCCGGCGAAGACATCGTCTGCAGATCCGCCAGCTACGGCAGGCTAGAGTGGGACAAACCTAGAAATGTGGAGGTGAAGAAAACGCTCAACCTCATCCAGCGATGTAACTGCTCCCGGTAGCTGCAGCGGGAGTTCCGCGGAGTGCCCACGGACCAGTGGGTGTGCGGGGAGTACACCTACGACCTGGGCCTCTGCCAGGGAGACTTCGGAGCCGGCCTTGTGTGCGGGATGTTGAAAGGTGCCCACAAGTTCCTGGGAGTGGCCATCGACATCGTCACGTTCCGCCCGGGGACTTGTGACGTGGAGGAGAAGGTGAGCCACAAATGCGGCGAGGTGACTTCCGTCAGCGTGTACACCAGCGTGTGTCCCCACATCGACTGGGTAGACAGCACGACGAGGCACAGCGCTACGATCAGCCCTGGATATAAGCTCCCAGGCGCATGTGACGTCCTCGACTCGGCCGACCCCCTCCACCGAAGCCGCGCTCTCCTTTGCCTTACGTCCTTAATGTGGTTTCTGTTGGGTTAAGATGATAAAAAAACATAACGCATATCTTTAATGGAATGTGATTTGTGTAAAAGTAGTTAATTACAATTTGTTGCCTTCTTGTTGTTTGTATTTTATTTGTGTATTTTTTTGGGATTTAGATATTGAGCTTGGTTGTGAACACGTAAACATATGAATTTATTTTATAAATTAAATTGCTGCAATTCGTTGAACAATTGTAACAATAGTATTCTCGTATTGCCAATATAAACATTTATCATAGTTTATAAATACTTTCATTTTTCTGTCCTCGATTCTTTGCGTAGTCTTCGATTTTTCTAACAGTCCTATTATTTGTCAATTAAAAGAAATCTTTTATTTATTCATAGATACCTTTGGATATATTTGTATATTTTTCATTTCCTCAGGCAGATGCATCATACAGCTTAACAGCATTATAATTTAGTTGTTGAAAAAAATTGTTAGATGAATGTGATCAAAATTCTAAAACATTTAATCACACGTTATGTAAACTGTTTGATTTGAAACTGGTCAGTCAAAGTCTTTCTCCCTTAAGGTCAGATAAAGGTTTCCTTTATCTGACTTTAAGGGAGAAAGTATGTATCAGTTTCCTGATACCATTTATTTTTACATAAAACATGTGGTGCTGGTGCTGATACTTGACTCAAAGCCATATGCTAGATACTGTATAGACAAGCATTTTTTCCATAAGATTTTTGTGCTCCCCTTTTCTCAGCCTTTGTGCAACATAGCGAAAATCTAGGCATATTGATACACTCGTATTTTCCTGTAGATGTGCACAATCTCATTGAAATTTATATTAGTCTTTTAAAAATGTAGAAAATTGAATTAAAATTTTCAAAACAAAATTAAAATTGGCCTTACGGTTCGCCATGTTGGTGATATATTATTTAACATGGGAATAGAAATTTTGAAGAGCAGTTGGTTATGATAAACATTCTTTTATTAGTCCAGGCATCGAAAAGGTAAAGAGGGTGAGAGGTAATTTTTTAGAGCACAATTTTTGACTTTGCAGCTTTTTTTTGGACTAGTCAGGAGAGGAACATACCAAAAGCCCCGTCCGTAGCCCTTCAGCGGGGGAAGGAGGGGTATCTGAAGGTACACTTTTTTGGTTTATCCGAAATATTGTTTTCAAGATCAACTTAAGTTTTCCCTATTTGAAAATTAAAGAAAATTAATTTTCCTATAAGAAAAGTATATAATATGTCTATTTTGGTCCAACCATTTACAAGTTAAGCAATAATTTTATTAATAACGAAAAAATAACAATAATTATTAATAGCAATAATTTTACTAAACAAATATCCCTTCCTTAAGAAGTACATGTAAATTTGTGGGTAATATACATGTCCAACCAGGCAACGCCTTTTCACCTTAACGAGCATTATCAGTTGCCTGGATTCAGATTTTATGCTTACATTCACCATAGACCAACCTTTTAGAGGAACCTGGATACCATCGTAAACTTTTAGAAACGAAACATTTTGGTGAAGAAAAGCTAAAATCGCTTCATGCGAACCTGAATTAATACTTTAATTAAAACGCCAAAGAGAGCGTGTTTTTACCATTGAAACCTTTGTTAAATATTTATTTATAAAAAAAGTAAAAGAGGTCCTGGTGTTCTGATTGAGGGAAACGACTATATCACCATTGGGGCAGATATTTTTCATGATAAAATTTTACACCCTTTCCAACCCCCTTCTCCCCCCGTTCCTTACTTTCAAACTTCAAATGTATGGTTATTTGTGACATATCAAATAGAAACATATTTCTCAAAGAAAACTTAAAATCTCATCACACATTATCGAGATTAACACATTTTTTTAGGATTTGCTGCTATGATTAATGGATAGCTTGACAACGTATGATACGATTTCCTTTAAGACAAATGTTTCTTTTTTCATCTCTTTAAAGGGTGTAATGAAACAAAAATTTATATTAAATTTTCCATATTTCATAGGTTGATTTTATAAGTTTCATTACATTAATTTAATTTTGGAGCGAATGAAGTAGACCTTCTTGTCATTGTTGTTAGTTTATTATGTTCTTATATTTACATTCCTTTTATTTTACAATTATTTCCAAAATGCATGTACTTTAGCTATCGGCATGAGACGTGAACAAAGTTATCCTGGGCACAAAATAAAATTCAAACAAAACATAGCAACTGTACTATATTGGTAAACACTTTCAACTGACAAAATGAGACCGGACCCAAGGAAAGTTAGTAGACTATTTACCCCAGAAAATAATAGTTCTAATAGCTTCTGAAGAAGGATTGCCCTGATTGGTGGATTTAAACCAACCAAGACAACTTCTTGCATTAGTTCATCTTTACAAACCAATATTTATCTTTTAACATGATTTGAACAGATGGTCTGCAATTTCTGAATGTGAATTTAAACTCAAGTCTTTACCTTGTATCTGTTTATAAATTTTGATTTCATTTACAAAAAATAAAATACTGTAACAAAATTATGTTTGTAATGATAAAACATATATTTTACCAGTACAAGGGTAACTAACTTTTAAGGCACTATAAAGTTTAAAATCCTATACTCTTATACGAGCAGTGTTATCTTGTATGTTGTATGCTTGCTCGCTTGCTTGCTTGCACAACGATCTCAAAAACGGCTCCGAGGATTTTCTTCAAAGTCTGGAAATAAGTAATTTATGACTCAAAAACGTCTTTAATGCAGATTACTTGGCCAGAGAAAATCTAATATCGTAAAAAATCGAATTTTAAAGTTGTAAAATTTTAACATTGGCCTTATGGGTTGCCGTGATAGCAACTAAAATAAACAAGGAAAGTGTAAACAAATGAAGTAATCATAACAGCTGTTTGGAATCTACAGCCATTAAGGGAAAATACAGCAAGTGGGATGAAGAGTCCATGGAGCAATAAAAAAGGTTTCTATTTATCAATTTTATGACATTGAAATATTTTATAGTAACTGGATGAACTGGTAAACATGAAATAACACCGAGCAAGGCTCGGTCCACCAGGTACTCTATATATTAATACGCAAGCGGTTTTCTTTTCACAGTCCAACCACAACAACGGCTGGACCGATTTTAACGTTTGAGGTGTCAAATTAAAGGGATTGTTATGTAGATTTGTCATCAAGTCTCAGAATTTTGAAAAAGGGCGTAACTAAAGTACAGTAAAGGACTGAAGTTTCGGAACAGTGGCGCTATTCATCGACATTTGAGCAAGCTCAGTTTACTTTGTTTACAAACTGAACATATGGCCAAGCCTGTCAAGCTCTGAAATAGTTCTACAGGTAAACCACAGATTGCAGCACTTTACTTTTTTTGAAAAGAACAGTTTTTTGTTTTTCCAGCTGCTTTGGCTTTCAACAAAAAGATTTATTATGTAATTTGGGTTATGTTATGAAGTGTTTTAAAGGGCTTAAACATTGCAGTTCCCAGTTTTACAATGTAGATTACGATATCCCAATTCATTTCAGCATAGTGTTTTTTTAAGTTTTATTGAATTGAGCCAATTTATTTTTCGATATGGTGCAGCAATAATGCCAATAAGAAGAAGGTGAATATTGACCGATCGGAAGGAACACGATCGCAACATTCGCAACCGCCTAGAATCACCCTCCCGATGTAACATATTTGATGCTCTTTCCAACCTCAGACCAATGAACTTACAATGTTTTCATCGTGGTGTGTTGCATTTCAGAAATTAAAAGACTGGTAGAGATAGTGCGTCATTTACTACGCGTTGTTCCCACATAGGAAAGGACCCCTACAAAGACAGCCGTTCCCTATGGTTTCGGTTTGGCGATAAATATCAATAATTAGGTGCAGGAGCATTCCCTAAACGCTCACGGCGCCAGTGTTTGCTCTCGGTCAGCTACATGTTGCTGTAAGCAGAGCTCGATCTTTTGCCGGTATTAAAATATATATTTCAGAATAAAGGGAACATGGAAGTTGAAGGTGTTTCGGTATTCCCAAAAAGTCGTTAACCGGAAAACTCCTGCAGTAATTTAAATAAACTTTTAGAGTTTCAATGGTTTAGCCATAATTTTGCTATTGAATTTAGCCATTTGATTAAATTTCAAAAGTATAGAAGTAGGCTGTTTATTCTTCTTTCTTTTACCATGATTTTTATGATTTTTTGCTCGATTTCGAGCTACGTGTTATCTAGTATACCTTTATAGTCCGCCGAAGATCCGGGTCTAGTCCTTAATGGATCGTTAAAAAATTAAGATCTTTTAAGTATATTGTTCTCTCCAAACAATTGTTTCTTTTTATTGCATGTTTTGTTTCAAGCAAACCTGACCAATGGACGAATCCAACTTGGGGGAAAATGGGAATGTGGCGGGAGTGCGACGGGCCGATGATTGCGAAGAAAAGTAAAATCCCCGAAATCCCTCAAACGTTTGATGATACTTCCGACAAAAACACTTACGGGTGAGAACATATATTACATACATCACTCTTTATATCGCCGAATTGATTTGCCGGGGTGGTAACCCAGTGTAAACGCTGTACTGTTCTATATATCAGACTGGTTTTGTCTCTGCCGCAGTAGTGATGGGCGATTCGCGAACGAATCGTTCAATTTGAACGACTCATCGAATGAATCAAATGAATCATGATTCTTTATTGAAAAGAACTCATGCAATCTCGAACAAAACTAGGTGTCAATGCCGGTTTGATTGCAGTTCAATTGATAAAAAGGCAAACATATAATGTTTTTTCTTATTACTGTATTGACCTTGTAGCAAAAATCACTTAATTTTTTAGAAACGTTTCTAAAGAATTAAGACAAAGAAAGGGCTTTTGCATAAGACTAACATGGCAGATGTCTATACCCCTTATTTTTTATATTATTGAATCATCTGTTTGTAACCCAGTGGTTTGAGGTATTCCTTAAGACACAAGCAACTCAATCAAGGCAGTGATTTCTTATTATTTCTTTAGTAAAAATACACATTTTTAGTTTGAAATTAACGTACAAAAAAGTGGGAACAGTATGAAAATGGTATATTCTGAGGTCAAACTACAAAAGAATCACTTATTATTCGACATAAACCGATTAATTGTATAATATTTATGTTTACCGCAAAGTATGGTAAACGAATCAAAAAATCTATTCAAATTTCGATTCTTTAAAATTGAGTGATTCATATGAAACGATTCACCTTGAGGAATGATGCATTTCCTCTAAGCGCGGCTCTAGGCAATTTTATCATACGGAAGCGCTGTGGCATGAGGTACCTAGGTACCTGCGTCGTTACGAAGATCTCAAGGTTCGTTAAGAACCTTGGGATTAGACGGAGAGTGAAGGCCGAAAGGGCGAAGGGTGCACAATAAGCTAATTCTGCTGCGTTGTAACACCATGGTCAAGTGAAGCCATGGCCCTCTTTTTTTAAAAAAGTATATAAAAAACCTTGAGGAATCGAATTGCCCATCACTATGCCGCAGCCGATTCTAGTCAAGAGCGGTCAATTCCAACCCCCGTGGTTACGACTACCATCACAGGACCTCACTGTCTTTAGATTTCCGCACAAGTCCAAAATCGATGGTGTTGGGTGTATGTCCCTTTTCCTCCACGGTTAGGGTCATTTAGGAAACGGGTCATCACTTTTGCTCCACGGGTCAGCAGGTATTTTTCAGAGCCGCCTGCAACATCCCTTTTGCTCCACAAGAGGGGCCTGCGCTTCCTCTCCCCCAAATCTCCTCTTTCGCTCACGTGCGAGTTCTTTCTTGAATACTGACGTTTAAAAGTTATGTACAACTTTGCTATTTTGCATTTTGCATAAACGAAAATATTGATTATTGAAAGAATGTTAAACTACTTCAAATGTAACAGTAACCATAAGCAAAGGATACTGTGTAAAAGTAATAGCAAAAAATAAAATAGTATTAATATTACTTTATCCGTCTTTAATTTATTTTACACAATAAATCCCTATTAGAGACATGAAAGACCTTACACAAGCTTTTAGGCATGATCATAGAGCAGAAAGCCTCGTTTGCGCCGAGAGAGTATATTTTCGACGGGCATCAAACACTATTTGAATAGCCTAATTTCACTAAATTCAAAATTAGTACAATTAATTTTGTCTTCCTTCTCAATCTGCTGTTACTCTTATTTGTATTTACATAGTATATTACGGTATTAGGCCGGAAAGTACTCTTCTGCCGGACGTTTCAAGATAGTTCTTGCGCGAGCGGAAGCGAGTGCGGGTTTTTAATGCGAGTACGGTAAAACGTACCGGCCGTGTAACGTTCGATATTTTTCATCATACTACTCAGAAAAACATACTTTCAATTAAAACGCATTCCTTGCATAAACCAATACGTTTCTCCATCCTTCAAGCCTAACCTATAATAAACAAAACCAAAATTTGTTACTGCTGCCAGTGCTCTCACTATGTTCCATGTGGCCAAACGAACGCCAACCAATAAACAACCAATAAACACCAATAAACAACCAATAAGTAACCAATAAACACGCATTAAACGTCGGGTTGCTGCAACTCAGCTAATTGTTTACTTCTATTTACGATTCTGTTCACAATCCCACTTTACAATTAAGCTAGAGTCTTATACCAATATCGAAATTTAGCCTAACATTCAATGGGTTAATCTTTTAAATTTCTAAATATCATGTTGTTTAATTTATCTAAACACTTAAATTTAAATTAATGGACTTCTGCTGATAGTGATGACACAAAGGGGGACTCAGGGGGCAAAGAAGAACCTGAATCTTCTGGAACTACAAAACAAAAAGAAGAAAATGATGACGCTGCAAAAAAACCGTAAGTGTCCATGTTCCTATACGTTATAATTAAATTATTTTGAATCGATTTAAACTGAATTAAATAGAAAACGGCTTTAAATAAACTAGATAACACGTAGCTCGAAATCGAGCAAAAATCATAAAAATCATGGTAAAAGAAAGAAGAATAAACAGCCTACTTGTATACTTTTGAAATTTAATCAAAGGGCTAAATTCAATAGCAAAATATGGCTAAACCATTGAAACTGTAAAAGTTCATTTGTTTTAGTGCGGGAGTTTCCGGTTAACGACTTTTTGGGAAACACCGAAACACCTTCAACTTCCATGTTCTCTTTAATCTGAAATATATATTTTAATACCGGCAAAAGATCGAGCTCTGCTTACAGCAACATGTAGCTGACCGAGAGCAAACACTGGCGCCGTGAGCGTTTAGGGAATGTCCCTGCACCTAATTGATAGTTATCGCCAAACCGGAATCATAGGGAACGGCTGTCTTTGTAGGGGCCCTTTCCTATGTGGCAACAACGCGTAGTAAATGACGCACTATCTCTACCAGTCTTTTAATTTCTGAAATGCAACACACCGCGATGAAAACATTGTAAGTTCATTGGTCTGAGGTTGGAAAGAGCATCAAATATGTTACATCGGGAGGGTGATTGTAGGCGGTTGCGATCGTGTTCCTTCCGATCGGTCAATATTCGCCTTCTTCTTATTGGCATTAATACTGCACCATATCGAAAAATAAATTGGCTCAAGTCAATAAAACTTCAAAAAACACTATGCTGAAATGTATTGGGATATCGTAATCTACATTGTAACACTGGGAACTGCAATGTTTGAGCCCTTTAAAAACACTTCATAACATAACCTAAATAACATAATAAATCTTTTTGTTGAAAGCCAAAGCAGCTGGAAAAACAAAAAAACTGTTCTTTAAAAAAAATAAAGTGCTGCAATCTGTGGTTTACCTGTAGAACTATTTCAGAGCTTGACAGGCTTGACCATATGTTCAGTCTGTAAACAAAGTGAACTGAGCTTGCTCAAATTTCGATGAATAGCGCCACTGTTCCTAAACTTTAGCCCTTTGCTGTACTTTAGTGACGCCCTTTTTTAAAATTCTGAGACTTGTTGGCAAATCTACATAAAAATCCCTTTAATTTGACACCTCATACGTTGAAATCCGCCTAGCCGTTATTGCTGTTGGACTGTGAAAAGAAAACCGCTTGCGTATTAATATATAGATATACGCTGTCTTATATGTGTATTCAATGATATGACAAAAAACGATTACAGGTACAATAGAGTATAGTTAACTTTTATGGGAAATATTTTAACATTAGGCTAAATTATGACTTGTGGTATCATTATTGGTGCTTATTGCAAAATAAGAAATGAATAAAACAAACGAAACAAACATAATACAATAACTTTATAATAACTACTGTAGAGAAAATCAAAATCAATATATATAATAAATAAAGAGTTGTGTGTTAGGATATTTCGGACTTCGGCTAAAACTATATGTCGTAGACACTTGATCTTGGTGTCGAATTGAAACTTGGAATCTCATGACGTGCACTTTGGTGGTTTGATTTTGATATCTTTAAGGGCTTAGGCCCAGGATTGTCCTAAAGGGACCTATGTCAAGAATTTTGGGAGTGCTTTGAATAGTTGCTATGGTTACCGTTAGAAATAGCTGCTTTGGTTACTAAGAGAATGCAGCTCTAAGAAACATCAAGACCACAAGAAAAATAATAATCTCCTCAAATGTTTTCTCAGGCAAATGTTTCAGTCAATCAAGTAAACATTTCATTTTTGGAAAACACGGAGGAGTGATAATTAGATAAACGATAAAAATTAAGATAAATTGTATTAGCAAACTGACACATACTTTCTCCCTTAAAGCGAGAAAATCTATAATAAAACTAGCTGACCCGGCGAACTTCGTATCGCCTAAGTTATAGGTTTCCCCTAAGACAGACCGATGGAAAGAACAACATGTTGTATGTGTATTGAATTTATTAAACATTAGTCGTTGTTAATTTAGTTGTAGTGAATATTTTGGTAGTCAAAAAGATAGAGTAAGTGTTTGGGGATGTTGATTTATGATTGAAAGGTAATTTAGCAAATTAAATCATGCCGAACTGTACAAAATAATAAAATATCAAAATATAATTTTCAAATAATAATTGCAATTCAAATAATTATCAAAATTTAATATATACAACAAATTAAGACAATGAAAAATAAACATTATCAGTTTCTTAGTGCAATGGAGTGTACGATATTTTTAGTGAGTCCATCTTTAGCAAAAACAAACAAACTGGATGGTTTGCCCACTCGAGAACACGCCAAGTATAATTGGCCGTGTGAAAAACACGGTGTGGCCAAATCTAATCCACAAACCGACAATGTTTGCCCTTGGGACTTATTGATTGTCATTGAAAATGCCAATTTGATTGGAAATTGAACCCGTTTGAATTCAATTGGCACATCTGTAGGAATAATAGGGATTCGTGGCAGTAATACATCTTCCCCTTGGAACTTGCCATTCAAAATGGTGGCTTCGACAACATTTTTCATTAATGTTTTAATAACTAATCTTGTGCCATTACACAGCTTTGGTGGGTTCAAATTACGAAGCAAAATAACTGGAGATCCAACCTTTAGTTGTAAAAGGTGCGGTGGCATGCCTGGCAAATCTAATGAGTTCAAAAATTCGGAGGGATAATTTACAGCTTCGTTGGCATCGCAAACAGTATCAATAGATTTGTATGACACCAAATCCCCTGGCAACAACTGTTGTATGTTGAAATTCATATCGTTAACGTCCACATTTTTAGATGCCAGAATTGCTCTTTCTGCTAGCCACTCATGGTTCATGTATTGTGTTTGTATATTGGGAAATATATTTTCAATTAGAGCAATTTGTGAATTAACGACGGTGCAGAAATTGGCCGGCAATTTAATGAATTGAGTATTTTCATGTAGATCTACTTTTCCATTGCCAATATCTAGCAGTTGTTTTGAGAAGTTTTCAGCGGATGGATCTTGAAGCAGTAATACGCGCATATTTACTTTCAGATGTAATATTTCAACATTACGCCACAGTGTTGATGATTTCAAGCAAGCATTAATCTCATCAGCGTATGTTGAACGTGGAATTACGGGAAGTGTTTGTCTGAAATCACCTGACAGGAGTAACAGAGTGCCTCCAAATAGTTTGTCGTTGTTTTTTATGTCTTTTAAAGTTCTGTTTAACGCCTCAAGTGAGTGTTTATGTGCCATAGTGCACTCATCCCAGATAATAATTTTACAATGTTTTAATACTGTGGACATTGATGATTGTTTTTTTATGTTGCACACTGCGTCTGGATTGTTTTGAATATTTAATGGCAGCTTAAATGCTGAATGAGCTTTTCTGCCTCCATCCAATAACGTAGCTGCAATGCCAGATGAAGCTACGGCCAATGCAATACCATTAGTTGATCGTACTTTGGAGAGAATTAGTGAAATTAAGAATGTTTTTCCAGTCCCACCTGGAGCATCCAAAAAAAAGAATCCACCTTGTTCTGCCGAAACTGCTGTCATAATACGGTCGTAAATGCTTCTTTGTTCTTGATTAAGTAGTGGGACATTGAGATTAACAATCGCTTCCATCTCTCTAGTATTGTATTGTAGTTCACGATTCATCTCATTGTTCATTAAATCATGTGCACATCGATTTGGCGAATGCATACCGAAATGGCTGAGTGGTAAATTGGAAATCACAAAGCAAAGATCCTCGATAGCAATAAGTGCTTCATTGTACATAGCGTCACTGAATTGTATTGTTAGATCGTTGTACCGTGTACGATGCCGATGCAATATATCTTCAGTCATTGAATCTTTGTGATAATCCCACAACGTTTCAGCTCGGGCTGGGAAACATGTAGTCAACACTATAGCAAATAGTAGCCGAATTTGTATTGCTGTACAGTTCAATGCTGCTTCCGTAAGCATATAGTCCCACTGGTTGTCATCTTCCAGCAAGCCTAGCGCAAGACATGCATCTTTATAAGTTGCACACTGTTGTCCATTAATTGTACGTATATCTTGAAATGATAATGGGCCGGTTACATTAACCAACAATAGTCGCAAATAAAAACACTCAGTCTGCCTTGGATTGACTGTAAATACTCGCCCCAAGGTGTTTGATTTGAATAAACCGGGGTATCCATCAACTGGGGTGCCTTGCTTGCGGGGTATCCATGTTTTTGTTTGATTCCATGTGAAATAGTGTGGTACTTCTGAATAGAGTAGTGTTCTTGCAAAAGCACCAATAGCATCAGCACGATTACACAATAGAAAAAACTCTGTGAGAGTAGTTTTCGGTGGATTCATTGCACGATCGATCGCTGTTTCGTTTGTGAAAAATACACGCTGGCCGTTTTCAAGATGGACGGCTAAATGAATGACTGCTGGATCCCTTTCATGAATTTGGAAACCAAAGATATGCCAAACAGCTTCATTAGAGCTGATATACCGGCCAATTTGGTAGAGAGTTATTTCATCATTGTTATTTACTGGAGGAGCAGTCGCATTGGTATTTTCAATACTAAACACAGCCATATCACTTCCTTTATTTACATACTTGCAAATGTATTTTATGCTCTTTACCGAACTGCAGAACTCAACATTAATATGAGCATTGTATGTTTTACACAGCAGAGGTGAATATGGGACCACCCAACGATTGTCAATGTCAATTTCTGCTCTGTTCACATATTTTGAAAATGATTGCCCTCCATTTTCAGTATTTCTTCGACGATATAATGGATATCCGTCGACATTTGTAATTGTCTCGTTATTGAAATTTTTTGGAAAACTCTTTATACATTTTCCATCAGCCATGAAAGGCGAAGAACGATTCAGGTCACCGCATGGGCCATGAATCATGTTAGTTGTCACAATATCAAACAGTAATTGATCTGTTGACCGATCTGGAATTTCTGCAGAAATTATACTATCTATTTCTTCAGGACGTATTTTGTCGATTAGCCAAACCAAAATGTGGGCATGAGGTAATCCTCGTCTCTGCCATTCTACCGAATACATCCAGCAACGTGTAGGGCCGAATACGTGTAACTTTGTAATGAAACTCATTAAAGACTTTAACTTTTGTTTAAAGACACGGGCTGTAATGTCATGACGATGTATTGCATTTTGTCCTGGCAATAATAAATTTGTAAGGCCATTTCGGATTACATGTAAAAGTTATAAATAAACATGGTCGTCCGTTAAAAGTTATAAATAAACATAGCATCCTGGATATATTCTTAAGGTTGGCATGTTCCTTAGACAGGATTGTTAATTAATAGCCCAATATCTGCTTTCTACCCTTCAGGCAGAACCTTTTAATCTAGTAAAAAACCTGCCTATCACCGCTGAAAATTATGATGTAGCATGGGATCTCCTCCAGAAACGTTATCAAAACAGTAGGAAAATTATTAGCCTACATCTCAACAACATAATAGACTTACCTAACCTAACCGACATCTCTCTCAAGAACATTCGCTCATTCATATCTTTGTATAATGAAAATGCTCAAGCCCTCATTGCATTAAATCATGACATAGCTAAAGAAAATATCTTACTCTCAGCCATGTTATTAAGAAAGCTACATGCAGATATTCGCAGAAAATTTGAAAGCTCTCGCATAAACTCTCAAAACTTACCCACTGTAGAAGAAATAATGACATTCTTAGAAAATGAATGCCCTGTCTCGAAGCCGCTAACTTCTCCAACTCTCATAAAACCACTCCAAGCAATGTAGGTTACCCTCAACATAGTAAGAGGCCTAGCCCTCACCCCACTCAGATAGGCCTACATAAGCCCCCATTAAGCCTAAACCGCACCAGCCTGCTCGCTTCTCGTGATGTGAAAGCCACATGCGTATTTTGTAGTAAAACGGATCACAACATTTATCGCTGTTCAGAATTTAAAGATTTGTCTGTTCAAGAAAGGTACAATTTTGTGAAGAAAAACAATCTTTGTTTGAACTGCTTAGGAACATCTCACTCTGTTAAGGATTGTAAGTCAAATAAAACATGTTTTGACTGCAAGCTAAAACATCACTCTCTCTTACATCAAACTAGTAGGCCTAGTAATGATAGGTCTGACCTTAAGTCCACAAGTAATTCTCCAAACCACAACGAAATGAACAAAGCTTCATTGTCAGTTTCTGATCACTCTGAGCCTCCCTTTGTAGCTGTTTCCTCAAACTCCAGCACCACTATATTGTTAGCTACTGCTTTAGTGCACTTGAAATCTGATAACGGTAACACAGTAGTAGCCCGAGCCGTTATTGACTCTGCATCTATGGTAAGTTGCATAACCGAAAATGTTGCTAGTCTACTTAAGGTAAAACGAAACTTTCTTTGTAACTCCAAGCTAGATGGCCTATCCTCAGTAGAAGTAAGATCTAAAGAACTGTCGAATGTTGACATCTCATCACTTAGTGGAGACGTTATTGCGACTAAACATCCAGTTGTAATATTGGATCGAATCACATCGAACTTACCCCACACTGCAGTCCCTGTAAATGTTAAAGACTACTTCAAACATGTCGTCCTTGCTGACCCAACATTTCATATTCCCAGTAAGATAGATATGCTTATCGGTGCTGACCTGTTCACCAAAGTAGTTACTGGAGAACGCATTATCATCAATAAGAACCTTCCTGCTGCTATGAATTCTGTATTTGGATATCTTATCATAGGCTCTGCCCCAACCCTTTCTGCTGTCAATTCCAATAAAACAGCCTCTCATGACAATGGCAATGTTTCTCTTCTGAGCACACAGGATATTGACCTGCATAATTCTCTACAGAAATTTTGGACCCTAGAGGAACCCCCACACAAACTTCATGTAACATCTGAACAAGAAATTTGTGAGAATCATTTTTTAAGCACTGCCTCTAGAACTTCTGAAGGTCGATATGTTGTTAGGCTTCCTATTAAAGACAATCACCCACCTCTTGGTGACTCATCAACTTGTGCTCGCAATAGATTTTTATCGCTTGAACGGAAATTAGAAAGTCAGCCTGAAGTAAAAGCTGAGTACAGTAAAGCCATACATGACCTATTGTTATCTGGACACATGGAACCAGTTGACCCTCCTCCTAAAAATGATCATAAACAATTTTATTTGCCTCACCATGCAGTAGTCAAAGCAGAATCCTCATCAACAAAACTTCGAGTTGTTTACGATGCCAGTGCTCGTAGCTCCTCAGGTGTCTGTCTTAATGACATTCTCTATACAGGGCCTAAACTACATAATGATCTGAATGATGTTCTGATGAAATTTAGGTTTTCACCGATTGTTTTCTCATGCGATATAAAACAAATGTTTCGTCAAATCATGATCCATCCAGATGACAGGAACTATCAACTGTTGTTCTGGAGGGAAAAGAAAGATATGCCTCTCTCAGGCTATCGATTAACTACGGTTGTATTTGGTTTCAACTGCTCTCCATACTTAGCCATAAGAACTTTACACCAACTCATCAATGATGAAGGCACAAACTTTCCGCTAGCAGCTGAAGCTCTAAAGAAACAAGTGTATGTAGACGATTTAATCTTAGGTGCCAATAACACAGATCAAGCGCTGCTATTGAAAGATGAGGTGGAACAACTTCTTTCCAAAGGATGTTTCGATCTTAGAAAATGGACTAGTAACAGCTCTCAACTCATGGAAACTCTGCCAGATTCTTATAAAGAGACACCCATGTACTTTAACTCCTCTGATCAACCTTATTTCAAAGTTTTAGGCATAAAATGGTCCCCAACCTCAGACAGCTTCTCTTACCAACTAAACATACCAGACACTCTACCCACCAAACGAGGTATTCTCGGAACCGTAAGCAAAATCTTTGACCCTAATGGATTGTTAACTCCTGTCACCCTTTGGGTGAAAGCATTGATCCAAGTTTTGTGGGTTCTTGATTTGTCATGGGATGCCCCTATACCCCCAGATCTCAATGAAAAATGGTCAAGTTCCTACAACAACTCCCTTTCTTAAGTGAACTTAGCTTACCTCGGTACGTTTCCTTAGCTGATGCTGTTCATATAAGTTTACACGGATTCTGTGATGGATCGGAAACAGGTTATGGAGCCTGTGTCTATTTGCGCTGTGTAAGCTCTTCTGGAGAGATAAATATACATCTCCTAATTGCTAAAGGGCGAGTCGCTCCTCTTAAGAAAATTTCCATTCCCAGACTTGAGCTCTGCGGAGCCCACCTTTTGTCTAAACTCTTGAACTGTTCCAAGTCCATACTTTCGCAAAATTACCTAGTGAATGAAGTACATGCTTGGTGTGACTCATCTGTGGTTCTGTCATGGATAAAAACTGTACCCTTTCGCCTAAAGGTTTATGAAGCAAATCGAGTCACAGAAATACAAGAGCTCACTCCTACTCATATTTGGAAACATGTCTCAACACACTGTAATCCTGCCGACATTGCCAGTAGAGGAACTCTTCCCTCATCAATGAGAGACAACCGTTTATGGTGGAACGGTCCCGATTGGTTATCTTTGGAGCAGGAGCATGGCCTATTCCTCGCTTTATCCCTGTCGAAAAGGAGAAATTACCGGAACTCAAAGCCGAACCACGACCAATAATGGTAACCACCCAAGAACCTGATTTTCTTGTAAAGTTTTCCTCATGGTCAACCCTCCAGCGAGTCATCGCCTACATTTTACGATTCAGATACAACCTACCAAATCAAACGAAAGAATCAGGATTTTTAAAAGTTGAAGAGCTTGATAAAGCAACAGTAACTATTTGTAAATTGATTCAACAAACAGTCTTTTCCGAAAATATTTCTCGATTGAAAAAGGGCAAATCTTGTTCTTCACAATTGGCGTCACTCTCTCCCTTCTTAGACGAGAGTGGATTGATTCGTGTGGGAGGACGCATTAGGCACTCTCAAGCGTCTTACACTGCAAAACACCCAATTATCTTGCCTAAGTCGCACCATCTAACAAACTTGATCATTGATTATTATCATGTTAAACACTTACATGCAGGACCACACTATCTCCAAGGAATTATTTCTCAAAAGTTTTGGATTCTCTCCGCTCGAAGTGCAATCAAAAAAAGATTGTTTAAATGTATTCGCTGCTTTCGATGTCAACCTAAATTAGCCTCTCAGAAGATGGGTGATCTACCTGCAGTTAGAGTCACTCCCTCTAAGGTTTTTCACAATTGTGGAACTGATTTTTTGGGACCATTTATGGTAAAACCTAATAACTTACGAAGAACAAGTCCTGTGAAGATGTATATTTGTGTTTTCATTTGTCTGGCTGTTAAAGCTGTTCATCTGGAAGTAATTAGTAGTTTGTCTACTGAAGCCTTTATTGCGGCATTGTCCCGTTTTGTTTCACGTAGAGGCCTATGCTCTAATATTTTCTCAGATTGTGGGACTAATTACGTTGGGGCTGCATCAGAACTACAACGAATTCAGTCACTCTTAAGACAGAATGATACTAAACAAGCCATTAATAAGTTTTGTAATGAAAACCAGATCAAGTTTAATTTTATACCCCCCTCAGCACCTCACCAGGGAGGTTTATGGGAGAGAATGGTGCGGAGCATAAAACATCACTTCCGCCGGGTTGTTGGGAATCAACTTCTTAACTTCGAAGAGTTTCTTACCTTGTCTACAAAGATAGAAGCGATCCTCAATTCTAGGCCGATTACAGCGCTGTCCTCTGACCCTTCGGAGGTCGACTACCTCTCACCTGGACATTTTCTTGTCGGAAGCCCTCTTCTCGCTCTTCCAGAGCCAACATGGGAAGGAGTACCCACCGATCGACTCTCAAGATGGCAGCTCGTTCAAGCTATGTCTCAGCATTTTTGGAAGCGGTGGAAACAAGACTATCTCCATTCTCTACAGCAACGAGGAAAGTGGAAATCCCCTGAAGAAAACATCAAAGAAGGCGACCTCGTCTTAATCCACGAAGAGAATTCTCCACCCCTCAGCTGGAGGATAGGTCGTGTCACAGCTACATCCCCTGGACCTGACGGACTTGTACGAGTTGTACACCTTCGCACCAACAAAGGATCTCTCACTCGGGCTGTCACCAAGGTGTCACCCTTCCCAACAGAAGATTAATCCCAAATGTCATCATAACTCCCATCAGATTTTAGTTTATGTTTCTCATTTTTTCAGTGAACCCCAGTGTGGTTCACGGGCGGGGGTGTGTTGTGTTAATTTTATATAGTTTTTTTTTTGTACCAAAAACAGATGGCATTGATTTTGTTCTTTTTTTGTTGTTGTTAAATTCAAATTTTGCATGTGTCCAACAATGGATTAAAAAAAGTGGCAAGTTAGATGAAGCCTAGAAGAATAGGAAGATCCCAAATCTCTCTCTTTTAAACAATTTTTGTCATCTATAATAAAGTTTGTTGTAATCAAAATGTCTATTGAATACTTAATACGTATAAAGTAATAAAACTCACCATTGGTCCAAGGGAAAATGTAATAATTTACTGGTGATTCGTACGGTACAAATTTAACATTACAATACTTTTGAGTTTTAGAAATCAGATACAAATAATAATAGTTCAAATCTTGATGTGGAGAGAATTTAGAAAAGTACAAGTGAAGTAATTAAATTTAATTACTGAGTGGGCTGAGAAATCTTGCTTCTTGATCTTGAGTCTATCCAATACCACACTGAAGAAGAACAGGAAACAGGAGACAGGAAACACAATTAATTCTTGATGTAAACCAATCACATCGCGTTAACAATTCACTATTTTAATTTTGAATATTTTAAGCCTCAGCTGACTTTACAAATTTAGTTTTTGGAAAGGATTTTGGAGCCAATAAAAATAAAGATACTAAAAAAATAAAATGTAAAGGGAATCATATTAAAAATTCTGAAATGTAAGTAAATAAAGGTATTATTTCTCGTATAACATCTTTTTTATATACACTTATATATCTTTCAGAAAAAAGTTCAGAATTCAAAAGTCGATTGACCAAGTGCTAGTGACATAAATTCTTAAAAACTCAGTTTCAGTTCTACGTAACCATTTGTACAACAAAAATTCAATGTAATTTATAAAATTTAAATAATTTTTAAAAGTTATCTCCTTAACATATATATTAAAGGAAATTATAACGTATTAAATTTTAGAACAAATAAATTCGTTTTAATAACTAAAATTCATAAAAAAAATTATCTTTTCAAAATGTTCCCATAATATTTATTACACTTTGTTTTTGTTGGCAAACCATAATACATGGTAAGTGGATAACTTTTTTTGTATAAAAGTAGGCTGATTATTCTTCATTCTTTTACTATGTGATTTTTGCTCGATTTCGAGCTACGTGTTATCTAGTACTTTTTGATAGAACATCTCTTTATTCAGAACCTTAAATTAGCTTTATCAACTTTATACTGTAATGTACAGTATAAAGTCATGGTTCAATTTTTAAACAGATTATTTACAGGTTATGATCGAGGGATTTCTCCTCCCTCTTGACGGTCTTCGTTTTTGGCAGTCCCAAAAACTTTCAGGGAAAAATATCCACCCAAGAGAAAAAAAGTTTTGGAGTTTTCCATTACGGTTCGAGACAAACAACGTGGCCCTGAACGCCATAAGACAATTGTGGATTGTGGACGTTAATTGTGGATTGCCTTACGGATGACCTAAGGCAATCGGATAACCCTAATTATTTGGCTCTAGTGCTGATTCCACCAGGTGGAAAGTCAGCGTGGCGAGAGTGAGAGTGTTGCCCACACATACACACACCCACACACTAAGCCACACACACATCCACACATCCAAACACCCACACTCCAAGCCGCGCTGTGCGGTCGGGGCCCAAGGACATGCAACAGATGGCGCCTCCATCCACCTCCACCGTTTCTCAATTAGACGACGGCTGAGGCAGGACTCAGAAAAGCCTGGGCAGATGCCTCATTTTTACTTTCTCCCCCCTAAAGTGATCAGACGTTCTGTTTTGAACGGGACGGTCCCGGTTTTAGCGACGTGTCCCGTTGTTCCGACGAACTCTCTCGGGACGCCCATTTGCCCCGTTTTTGCGTTATTGGTAAGAAAAATACTTTAAAAAATACGTTTTCATGTAAAGAAACTCTTAAATATTTTTTTTCAGTACTTTTGTAATTTCTTAGGAACTTGAAATTAATGATTAAGATGAACTAGAGTCTAGCACATATTTTCAATCTGGGAGTGTCTAAAAACCCACCAAAATGCTCCTAATTTTAAAAAGTTTTCCAGGGAGGACCCCCCGGACCCCCTCTCTTAGTGGGGAAATACGTTTTAATGAAAAAAGCTCTTAAATAGATTTTTTGGGTTATTTTGTAGTTTCCTAGTAACTTAAAATTAATGGTAAAGTTGAACTAGAGTCTAGAACGTATTTTCAATTTGCAAGATTCTAAAAAAGCACCAAAATGCTCCTAATTTTTCAAAATTTCTCTGGGGAGGGCCTCCGGACCCCTCTCTTTGTGGGGGTACACCCCCCGGACGTCGGCGTCCCGTTTTGGCTGCTTCAAAATCTGGTCACCTTATACATAATATATATAGAAAGAAAGTATTGTTTTCGTAAAAATTTTCTAATTTGAGTTGTTAGTGGATCCCCCGACCACACAACAACCCCGGGTTTTGGTTGGTTGCTGTGTGGATTTTCTAGTTTGGAGTTGTTAGTGTGTCATTTTAGTGCTCCCCAAATTAGAGGTATCGGTGAAATTGCACCTTTTGATCTTTTAGTTACCTGAGTAGGCCTACATACACGTTGCGTTTGGGGTACCTTATTGGCTTAAGATTCAGTAGTATAGGCCTAATAGATCATATTAGGCATCAAGGTCAAGTCAGTATGCGCTCACGAAAACTCTGTTACAGGGTTAATTAAAATGAATGTAGCCTTTTTAGCGTTATAGGCTTCAAGAGAAGACGTTTATAAATACTGTAGGTTAAACCGACGACACGTCGACTGAGAGGATAAAAACTGTTTCCAGTAATAAACGGTTCAATTTAAATCCTATACTCTTATACGAGCAATGTTATCTTGCGTGCGTGCGTGTTTGCTTGCTTGGTTGCACAATTATCTCTAAAATGGCTCCGAGGATTTCCTTCAAATTTTGAAAAATAACTTATTTTTGACTCAAAAACGTGTTCCATGCAGATAAATCGGCCAGAGAAAATCTAATAACGTAATAAAACCAATTTGAAAGTTGTAAAATTTGAACATTGGCCTTATGAGTTGCCGTAAAAGCAACGAAATAATCAAGGAAAGTGTAAACAAATGAAGTAATCATGATAGCTGTTTGCAAACTACAGCCATCTAGGGAGCTTACAGCGTGATTCAGCGTGTGGCATAAATATTACATAGAGAAATAAAAAGATTTTTATTTATAAATTTTATGATGCTGAAATATTTTATAGTAACTGGATGAGCTGGTAAACATGAAATAACACCGAGCAAGGCTCGGTCCACCAGGTACTAATGGTAAAGTTTAAAAAAGAGATTAGTGGATAAAATAAAAAGTACAGGATATCTCCTTAAATTCTAGTTAAGATAGTAGTGATATACATTACTGGAAATGAGCTAATGTTTAGTTTTATTAAAAGGTTATTAATTATTAAATGATGGAAACCTATGAATCGTTATGTCCTCTGAAAGCAAGCCAGAGAATAATTTTAAATTTATGGCACCATGTTGACATTTACCGTGTTGAAATCTTTTCAAGTATAATTTTCTAACGATAAATATTTAATTTCATGAAAATCGAAAACACTGCCCAAAAAATTCAGAATCATTAAAGTTTATTTGCTTTGGCGTTTGTGATCGTTCAATATTTTTGATGTAATACAATTGACGTTTTACAATACAAAGCAATAAGTCTTCTGTAGTCGTTATTCCACACTGATAAACTTTGTTATATAATAGTGGTGAAATAAAGTTACGCATGTATTCACTAACTACGGGTGAGCGACGTCGATGGTTGAAACGTAATATTCGCAAACGGGTAGTCGACGGTAGAATATAGACGTGAAATGCGGTAAAAGCAATTGCTTGTAAGCTTATTTAGCGAAATAGGATAAAGGACAAGTAAGTTTGCGAAAAGTGAACATCCTACTTCTTTTGTTATGTAATATGTAAAGGATATTTTACTCGTTCTTCCGGGAGAATAAAAATATTTTCAGACTCAGACACAGGGGTCAGCTTTGATTGGTTCGGATTTCTGGAGTTAAACAACATTCGTTTTTGACCTCTGAATGGCCTAAAATACGAGTTGAAAGATCAAATTTTCAAACATTTCCTAGGAGAGAACCCCCGGCCCCCAAGGGAGATTCCTGCGTGCGCCATTGTTCATAATTAGATTTCTCATATGACGTGTAATATAGAATATATGTTCGTAGCAGAAATTAGTTATTTTAACATTCATTTGAAGGAAATGTTTAGGAGCCATTTTTGAGTTAATTTTACAAGCAGGCAAGCACGGACGCACGAACGCAAATGTACAAATAGTGCTCATAAAAGAAAGTAGGATTATAGAATTGATGATTTCAAAAATATGCCACAATCTAGGAATTTATTTATTTTTTCTTGAAATAAGCTTAATTTGGTTCACAGTTTACCCGGAAATCCAATTTTTTCTTTATTACGGCCTAGGATTTTTTCCAAGAAAGGCCCACACATATTTATAATAATGATTACAATTAATTTTTAAGTTACAATTTCACATTGATTAAATCGAAATGTTGTTAACTATTATAAAGTAAAAAGGTCAAGTCCAATACATTTTTATTCATTTCTTCCAATAATGATAGCATGTTCACTGGGAATTTCACTTTTAATTTAGCTAGCTCCTTGAATAAAATATTTCTTGAATCGCCATGCATTTTGAAGCACATCCATTTTGGAAAGATGGAGGTTTGTTTACGTAAGTAGGGGGGTTTGGTCACCGCTGGGTCCGAGCTGACTCAGCGGTTTTTAAAATGCTGAATTGCAGATTTGGAATTGGTAAAAACTGGTTACAGTTCAAGGTCAATCTGTTGAGTTTTTAAAAAATATTTTACATATCAAGACGAAAAATGTCTTGATATGTAATGTGGCTTTAATTTAATTTTAATAATGTTTACAACAAAGTAAAATTATGTTTATTATTAGTTATACTCCTATTAAACGCTCAAGTGCTTCAACAACTGCTCGATCAAAAACAGGAGGGGTTTTGGTGGTTGATGTGACTTGCTGGTCTTGTATAGGACTATTTCTTCGAATATGAGACCGCTGATGTTGAGTTGTTGTTGATGAAGAATAGCTTTCTGAAGTCGATGTTATGTCTGGAACTTGGATCGGTCTTTCTTCTCTTTGAGACATGAGGTTGAAATTTATTTAGACAATTTTGATGTAAATAACCGTAAGTTTTCCTTTTCAGAAATGTTTATATATGGTTAATATTAATAAAAATTATTTAAAATTGTTCGCTGTTAAGCAACACGTCTCCCTGATGTGTATTCTCGGACGTTGTGTAAGAGAGTGAATTATTTGGTTCCAATCATAAATATTTTTGTATTAATTTTTAGGTGTCAGCAGTTTTATGAAATTTAACACTTCATCAGTTGTTAGTTGATGTTTTTCCAGTTGATCTATGTACATGTTGAAATAATAGAATACTTAATCTTTCATATTGCTGCTGGTTTTCCTTCAGTAATCTGTTTTGCTCCTGCACCATTTTATTTAATTCTCGTTTGAGAGTTCGAAGATTTACAGCATCAGTGTCGTTCACCCCATCTCTTACATTTTTAATTTTACAATTAGAAGCATCAAAGCTCTCATCTCTGTAAAGTTCATTTGATGACCCATTCCGATATTTTATCAAACAGTTATTTCTTAAGTATCCTAGATTAACAGCATCATTTTCTAAGGTCGGTTCACCAACGTTTTGTAAAACTCGATTCTTCATATCATAATTACCTGTGTGGTTCACTTGAAAACTTTCATGGGATCTAATGATTTTTCTTTTCCGAAGAACATAGTCTTCATGACGTCCGAACTTGTCAACGTTCATTTTAATACTGAATCCTCAACTATTAGTAAAATAAATATATTCAATATTGAAATTAGGTCAAGGTCATCTGTAGCAGTTTTAAAAAAATAAACATATTGACCTACTCAGTCCGGTCAATATGTTTATTTTTTGTTTTTTTAATTTTTTTTGTTTTTTTATATTTTTTTTATTTATTTTTTTATTACATAATACAAAATCATTCTAAATCTACAAGGACTACAAGTACTACCACATATAAAATTTACAACCATATACAATTTACAATAATATACATGACTAGAGCAAATGAAGTGTTAATTCTGTAGAGTTATTTCCTGTCTGACCATGAGAGACAAGGCAAAGTTTTCCAGCTTCAATTGATTCTACATCTTCGTTTTGAAGTAATGTTACAAATCGTTTTGGAAGATAAACTTGAAATCTCGGTGTGTCTCCTCCTTTGTAAGGTGCTTCACTCAATGCTGCAATGATTCCGTCTCCAACAGATGTATCCACTTTTTTCAAATAGTGAACTATGTACTGCTTCTTTTCCTTCAGTTCAGAACATTTTTTAGTTTGTAGTACGCTTGATTTTGAATGTTGGTTGAATATGTCCACTAGGGTCTGTAATTTCGAGTCACTCATTGCTGCTGGGTTTACTGTTGATGTTGGGGTTGGTGGAGTGGTAATGGTGAACTCCTGGTTCTTTACCTCTATTTATGCTCCTTACCCCCACCACTCATCCCTTCCACTACAACTGATTTAACTTGACTGTTTAGTACAGCTTTTAACCCATAAGCATTAGATACGGCACAGTTAGAAAACTTATGTTTGTTACATCTAACTCCAATGCATATCCCAGGGACTTTTTGTTCTTTTCTGTTAATGTTATAGATCGTTACTTTTGAACTGGCATACAATGAGAAAAATTCACATTTTTCTAGCCCTGAGGTAAAAATATGTTTGTACTTATTACAGTATTGCATCAAAATGTTTTCAAGTTCGCTGTAATTTGTGAACCCTTCATGCCAAGATAGATGATGAAAGTGATTTGAAAGCCATTTGTTGGTTCTTGCATTCTTTTCATTAAGATGATGGAATGGAAATGGAGGCTTAAAAAGAAAATAGTTTGTTACATTAGATTTTAGATCTAAAATGACGAGTTCTTTTACGATAAATTCATTATTGTTTCCTCTGAATGCTTGAAACTCGATAACACATGAGTTATTAGATAAACTAGGAAATTGTTCCCACCCGTACTTTTGTGTGTCCATCATGAAGAATCGCAGAGATCTGAAATTTCATACAACTCATCTTAATTATATGTTTTACCCCCACCACTTACTAAACGTTATGTGTTAAAGCTTCACGATTACTTAAATCAAGGGGTTCATCACTTTCCTTTTCAACTTTGAACGTAATAAACTCGTCAATTTCAGTCATATCACGTTTCTCGTTCTGAGGGAAAGTAAATTTCATATTTCGAAACAAATAAACTTCTTGAGGCAATCTGTTGTATATTGAAGTATCTAATGGGCTATAGATTAAAGGAGAATCTTGTTCGTTTTCAATTGTGCTCACCAAATAATCTTTAATTGTGGTTTTAGAAGACTCCAGTTGCTGCATGTACCTTTCAATAGCAGGTACAGCACTCAGGAATATTTCTAATTCATTTCTGTTCAGTAACACTTTGTCATCGTGTGAAGAAAGGTTTCTAACTCGTACAAAAAATTCACCTCGAACTTTCATATTGCTAACTTCAATATCGGAGTTTTCAATGGAGATATTTGTTTTCTTCCCATAAACTTGATTAATTAGGTAACAATGAATCAGCTGCATGGATTTACTGAAAGACATCCACGCATTTTCGTAAATTACGATTTGTTTCTCTCCATGATTAAGTAATACACCTGGGCTGTAGTTCAAGAACTTACAGAATCCAACAGTAACATTTTTGTTTGCACATACTGATAGAGGATACACGATTCGTAAAAATATCTCGTTTAACAGGTACAAAGGCATGAACACTTCTTGTTTTTTCCTTCGTTTAGTTAAGGTTTTCATAGCTTTTTTGTTGATTTCTTCATTATTTTGGGATCCTTCACTTACATTTATGGCATCTTCCAAATTGTCTTTACATATTTTTCTTTTTAAACTTTCTGAATCTTCAAGGAAATGATTCCCTTTCAAAGAAAAAGCTGATTCTTCTAATCCCCCACACTCGTTGTCTATGGGCTCCATGGTTTTCAAATTAATGTTTCCACAATGAATGTTATCTAGAAACTGGTCGTTTCAATGTGAGCTCTCTTTTATATACCGAAGGCGTATTAGGAGGGGATGGGTGTCACATTACAGCACCTTTTTAACGATCCCTGTAAGTGGTGTGTATGTAACGATAGAATCGTGTAAGATCAAACAGTATGCTGTAGTATTTGGAGGGATATTATCTTCAAATTCAAGTTCTAAACGAATATCGACCGTTGATGATTTCAGTGACTCGTTTTGCTTTGAACAGTCGATTACAACTAACGGTGCATCAGAAGCAAACTTTTCAGGGTCAAGTAGGGGTGTGTTTGTTTTACCATAGTATGATGATTGAAATCTTGCATACATATCATACAGTAGGGTGTATCTTTTCTTCGTGAACGCAACGTTCAAATTGTCATATGGAAAAAACTGTGAATTCAAAAACAACTTGATATTTGTTAGATTGCAGTGATCAAATATTCCTGCATTTTTAGTTATTTCATTTTTTCTTCCAGTCTGCATTGCAAATATTACATATCTTGGTTTTTCAAGTTGAGTAGAAGTTTTTATGCTCCATGTGTGTCTTTGTGTAGTTGGTAGTGAAGGATATTCATGCATTTCCCAACTCCGAAAGGGTAGCACTATTTCCCGATCTAAATTCAATTGTTTCAAAAGAGGTAAACGATGTTCATCAGCGATTTTCAAATGAGGTACCCTCCAAACAATCTTGTCTAGAAAAAAATTCCACTCTAACTTATCTGAAGTAGTTCCATCAGGTGCAACAATTAAATCATTGTTTGTAGATGAACGAAGCAAAACCAGTTCATGTTTGACATTAATTATTATCCTTTTGTAGTCTTCTGTAAGTCCTAGAAGCATCCAAAGTGGTACACAAAAATCGAAATAACCATTATCAGATGGCGTGAAAGAGTTATTAGTAGGTAACACCCAACCAGAAGTTTGCAGGCTATTGGTTTCTTTAGGTGACAAAGAAACAAGATTCTTTAGGGTACTGGAAATTCCCACTCGTTTAGTAGAATCTACTGTGATCCCTGATAGTTCATATCTAATTTCTTCAAATAGATATGCCATAGCGTTGTTTATGAATGGTACAGTTGATCCTGTTGTTTTCCCGTCTTTTTTAGTTACTTTTCCTTCTATGTATAGATAACTTTCACAAGGTAAAGTATAAGCATCCTGTTGTTGGATAGGTATACGAATTTCATCGTTATTTCCTAATTTTGATGAAGCGTAGGGATGATGGGTGTGGTATTCCTTTTCCCAAAGGGTCTCGTCGAACAGCGGTCCTTGACGGATGTCCAATATATCCATGATCATTTACAGTCAAACCAATTTCTTCCAGGAACCTTATGTTTTCTCTTGTTAACTGGCTGCTAGTTCCAGGAGAAATGAGAGCTTCCTTTGGAGAGCCCCTTCTTATAAAGCTTAGCCCCATAAAAGTTTTGTTACTTTGCAGCTCTAATGTGCAACCTTAATGATATTTCTTCGCCTCTGAAGTCCACAGGATTATCGTCTTGATCTAGTATGTTCACCTCAATGTCCGAGATGGAAGTGGTATTTAATGGTAGGTATACAAGGTTATGAGGCTTCTCAATTATTTTAAATCCAGGTGCAACTGTTGGGTAGAGTGTATGTAAAATATGATGGTTTGCTCCATTTTTATATGATCCATGAACAATGTTACACATTATGTTGATAGTATTAACTTTTATTATATTAACTGTATCTGCTCCTATGTGTGTTTTGTTTGGTTCAAGTATATCTGTTGAAGGAGGGAAACCTAACAACATTCCAATTGAATGAGGTTGTTTGAAATCAATGTAAAATCTTGATTTAATCTCAGTCCGAAGTGAACTGTTATTAGCTTTAATTTCAATATTATCTTTGCCCATTTGCTTTTGTAGTTCTTCATTGATAGATTCAACTTCATAAGAACCAGTATCCAACTTGATTGTTTCCATAAATTTTAATTTCCCATTAGAATCTCTCTCCTTGTAATAGTAAAATTTGTTATTGACATCTTCAGTTATGTTTGGAATAGAATTGTATGTTGTGAAATCCAAAAGACTGGCTTCCCAGTTTTTATCTCTTTGAAGATGTAATGGAGGGAAAAGAGTTGTCCGCAAATTTGATGTTTTTCCACTGATGGATACCGTATATGATGACATCTTAAAGCATACTAACGCTTGTCGCTAAAAACTCCAAACATAAATGACCACATACTGATGTATTATAGCTTTGAAACCTGTCATAGTTATAAAATACTTCATCTACACCAGAAAAATATTCTTGAAGTTCTAGAGGTGGAGGTAGGTTCCCAAAACTATCAAAATAATATACTTTATTTTTTAACTTCTTGTAACAAACCCAGTGAGTTCCAGGACCACTTGAGTTATCTAAATTAACAATGCCAGTTTCATTTTCCCAAATTTTTTCTGGCAATGTGTCTCTCATGAAAACACCTCGGAAGAAAGGAATTTTCAAACATGTTGCATAAGCCATTAGTTCTTCATTGGATAAAGCTATATTTGGAATAATAAGTTTGTTTTGCTTACTTTTTACACACTGTTGTAGGGCCTTAGGTATAGACCTTTTCCTGATTTTATCATGGTCCACACCGATGTATTTTTGGGTTTGTTTTTTTTTCTTATTACATTTCTTTCTTTTGATGTTTCCTCCTCGCTTTCCAGCCACTCTTCGTTTTGCTTTGGATTTTTTTCTTCCTCCTCCTATAGCAGTTTTCGCTTTCATTGCGGCTGATACTGCTAAAGCTGCAGCTCGTTCACCAAAACTTGAATCTTCAGCCTTCACTCTCTCCCAGGCTTTCTCAGCCAAAATCCTATCAGCCACAGTCCTATTAAAGGTGTCAGAATATTTTGAATAAGCTATATCGTGGTCTTTGCAGGCTCGATCTAGTTTATTTATTCCAGGGTCTCCACGGCTCAACCTTTCTTTCAGTCTTGTTCCAGGACCACAATATTGGTAGCCACCAGGCAAATGAAGCTCAGTAGGTAACACATCAATCGCTGTGTTAACAAGTTTTCCAATTGGAATTTTGCGAAGAATAGTTTCACCTGCTGAAACAAGAGCAGAAGTTATACCACCTCCTTTCTTGTGAAGCTCCTGCCTACAACTGACCATTACAAAGCACTGATTTTTCTTATATGTGATATCATGTATTGAGCTTAAACACAACTGAATGTTCTGAAAAGGTTTACTAAATTATATATCCCTGATTACGAAGTTCTTGAGTTAGAGCTATAATTTCACTATCAAGTCCAGTATGTCCTGCCTGCTTAGCTTCATAAAGTAAACGCATCCTGTCAACGAGTTTATTGACATTATTGTAGTATATAATGTTTGTTTCGTAGGCATTTTTCATTAGCATTCCATGGCCAGACTTAGCATTTCTTGGGGGAAATAATTTTACAATAATCTTTTCATATTTCTTAGATTTATTGCGATATATTGGAGCAGTAGATGAGTAACCCTTTCTGTGTGCATTTGTAAGTTTGATAATTTGTTTAAAATTAATAAGATCCTTAGGTGTGTATCTTGCGGGATTGGTTTTAAAGATCAGCTCAAAAAGACCTGGTGTACCAGAATATGTTTTTCCTTTAATTGTTATGTTATCCATATCATCCGTGGAAATAACACTATTACCAATCATAATTTTATCATTTTCCGCTCTAGCACCATAGACGTGACATTTCCTCTTCGGTATGTTTCCTTCTAGCATTTTCAATATATATTTTCTTGTTAAAAGTCCTTTTTTACCGATATCTATAGCTATGTTACTGACATTAGTAATAGACTTATCTGTAACCTCAGTTGTTGGTTGTTCATCCGCATCATCTTCATTTTCACTAACTTCAAACCCATCTTTTCTTTCCCTTTCGATATCATTTTCTTCGGTTATATCTTTATCAGCTGAACTATTAGAAGTAGTAGAATAGTTATCATCTGTAGGCGAAAGTTCCCCTTCTGATACATTTTTTTTATCAACTGGCAAAATATTGTCTAAATCATCATTCTTTTTGGTTTGCATTTCCATTTTCCTTGAGATTTCTTTTATAGGATTGATTACAGGTTTAAATGTAGTTTCCAAATACCGTTCCCTTTCCTGAATTCCTACTTTTAAATCACGTGTCTTTTTTCGTATTGAATCACTGAGGAATTTTATTTTCCCAATCAAATCTTCTTGATCAGCCATGTTCACTCAGTAATGGTATATATGTAAATGGTTTGGGTTAGATATTATAACATAATATATTGGTCAAACCCAATTCTGTACCGACCCTCTAGAAGTGGATGGTCTTTGCTTATAACTAAGAACCCGTACATTTGGCTCCATGCTTGACAACAACACTCTTTAAATTTCGAAAACGTCATGTCACATCCAACATGATCATTGTAAATGTGTTTTAAATTTAAATCATCTTGTTTGAAAATCACAATCAAGTTTACATTATCCCGGATTAATTGTTTTGGAATTTTGCTGTACGTCTGACCAATATATATTGAGTCTATGTTGTTGTGCCTTCCCATTGCAAAGTAATTTGATATTGACTTTTGGTTCTCTGACGAGACATCATCAAATATAAAAACTGAATACTGTTTAGCTTTGTTTGGTGCAATGACATTTTCACTCGAACTAAATTTGTAGTATCCAATTTCACCAGCATCCTTTAAAATCTTTTCCAACAACTGATATGTTGGCTGGTCCAACGACTTTGAAAAGATGTATACATTGTTGAAATGCAGACCATTTGATTGTGTTAAAAGATTAAAAACAACATTTGTTTTTCCGGAGTTCGATGGACCTGATATAATACATCTAATCGAATCTGGAAATAAACTCCCATGCTTACTACTATTTCTCGATCTTATATTATCAACTGTTAAATCATCAATGTTAAGGACGTTCAATTTTTTTTCTTGTTGCATTATCCTAAAACTCATTTTTTTACCCAACAATGTACATTCAAAGAACACTGGAGATGGAATAATTAAGACTCTTACATCAAGTCCTTTTTAGACACCCAAGAGTCATGTGATTTGTTAAATCCTAACCACCGAACGTATACTTTATCTTTTTTTCTTTTTAATATTTTTTCAACGAGATATATGTCACCAATCTTTGATTTTAACATTTCATGACCATAGAAACTGCCTTGAAGTATTTCCCCTCTATTATCTTTAAGGATGTATGTCTCGGGATTTGTAGGCTGTACTCTATAGACCTCAAATACTTCATTGGTCCAATTCGGTAAATATCCTTTGCTAAATAGGTTTTTGTACTTGCTAATTCTAACTTTATCTCCTGGGAAAAACTTCTTAGGTGGAGACTTTTCTTCAGCAGGTGCAGTTTGTTTCTTTATTCTCTTCCTAACTAAATCTTCATTACTTTTGTTTACTTCAACTGGCCTCATTCCAATAGTCCTATGGAATTTATTGTTGTAGGTTTTGATGAGCTCGGAAAGAATGTCATACCAAACGTGATTTCCTCTTAAAGAAAACTGCTTGAACATCAAAGTTTTTAGCGTTCTATTAAATCTTTCTATAATGGTTGCCTTTTTCTCACTTTTTGTAGAATAATGGTTTATGTTGTGCCGTTTCATGAGGTTTGAAAATATTTTATTGAAGAACTCCTTTCCATCATTGGTTTGCAGGTGATTCATCTTTATGTTATTTATTTTGATGATTTTTTCCAATGCATTTGATACTGTTTCTCCTTTTTTATCCTTAAGCGGAGCTGCAAATGCAACTTTTGTGAAACAGTTAATTAACGTCAATATATATTTATAGTTTTGGTTTATACTCCTGTACGGTTTCATTTCAACGAGATCTGATTGATATAAGTCATTTAAACCCTTCAATACAGTGTTTCGTCTAGGGAAATGCCTTCTTGCAGGTTTGTGTAGCTCATTAACGATATCCTGTTTTGTAAAACTCATATTTGAAGTAATACAACCTTTACTGCTCAGAAACCTGAACCACACTGCAATATAATTAATGTTTCGATCGTAAATATAACCGTATTCATGATATCAATGAAGAGAGTAGTGCCCGTATGGCAAGGTATGGACACCATCTTCTAAAATAACACGTTTATCATCATAAGGAGAGAGGGACTTCTTACTTTCTCTGACAGTAAATAATTGGTGGTTAAAGCTTCGAATACTATTAAACGTTGCAGTGTATGTGATATGTTCTTCCAGGCATTTTTTATAATGATCAAAAGTAATTCTTTTCTTTACATACATGTTCTTTATTCCTTTTGCTTTCTTAATGCAGTGAGATTCCGCAAAGTCAATGGCATACATTTTTGAAGCTAAAGCTATTATTTCTTTAATCAATTCGCCATTTGCTTCATCCTTGAATTTCCCTAATACCTTTTTGTTTTTATCATGGTACAGTGAATGATTCGTGGGGTAATCAGAAAAATCAAAGTCATTATTATAAGGAAATACTTTCAAATCATAGTACATATCTTCTGTTTTTATCCAGTAAACGAACGAGTCCGTGTCCATGTAGCAAATTCCGATGTTTTCCCTTCCAAAGTGTTTAACCATTTTGTTGTAGTGAAAGTCATACATGTGGGTCTTCGAGATATCCAAAATACTCATTCCTACATACAACGGTCTGTCCATTTTTACGCAAGTTTTGTTCATGCAGACTGCAACTAAATTTTCATTGATAATAATAGACGTGTTAAAGTTAGGTTTTGCTACCAAGTTTTCCAGTTTTTTAGAGTCACATATTAATTTGACATTTTTATGCTTCCTTTTGTTTTCAAGCGTTTTTCCAAATATAGCATTATTCATTAATTTGTAAAAGTCCTTTTCAAATGCGGAATTTGCTTTCGTCCTTCTCGAAGTGTTTGAATCGATGTAAGGCTTTAACCAACAAGATTGCTTAAACCGAATGGCTCTATGAATTTTTGTAACCTTCAGTCCTAATTTAATCGCTTGTTGTATGACCCAATAATGAGCTACATATTTAGTTTTGTGACATAGGGTTGTCATAAGTTTTGGATGTTTCTTCCCAGGAGGAATTTCAGATCTTGGCAACAAAGGTAAATCATAGTGATGGTCATGTAAGTTCTTATCATATTCAATATCACATTCTAAAATATATCCAACCTCTCCATAAGGTTTTATTTGAAGGATATCACCTACATCACAAGGGTCGACCCATTTAAACTCACCGTACGGTAGCGGTTTCGACATGGCCCAACCATATAAATTATTAGCATCAAAGTAGGCTAAGAATATAGACTCTTTATTTTTATCATAATCAGAAAGATACTTGTTATTGGCCTTCATTCTTCTGGTAACACTCTGGGTTATACCACCTCGAATTCCAGATTCAATCATTAGAATCATATCAATATCAGTTAACAACTCTAGGTTGCATTTAGTCTCCTTTAACATGGCTTGCCAGGCCAGACCGGGTGCTGTGCAGTAATATAGAGGGTCAAGACCATATGCTTTAAAGCATGTATTACGGAATTCCTCCATTATGTCACATAATAAAGTCACATCTAACGAGACATAGAAATCATTGTATTCACCTAAAGTTTTAAACTTCATCTCTTCCCAAACACGACATGCGTGTTGATAATCATTGGGATCGATTTCTTCCTCAGAAAGCTTACTATAAAACTTTTCAATTGGAGGTAGGGATGTCTCTTTAAATCTTTCAAGAGAGTCAATGTAGTCATAACAAAAAACTCCTTTCCTTATAACTAAGTCCAGCTTATCTTCAGGCACCAGTTTTTTTGTCTCAACTAAGTTACTTCTTTGAAGATTTTCAGTTAGTTTCTGTAAACTGCAGGACATAAATTTGAACGAATCAATGAATTTGAGCTTCATCTTTCCAACCTTCTTGCTGAAGCTTATAAAATTTTCATTTGTTGTCGCCAAAACGTCAATAGATCCATTATCCCTTCCGAGCTCTGGAATAATCATATGGGAGTCATATTTTTGTAAATTATGCAGTATTACAGGAATGAATTTTGGTACTTTGTGATTGATATTGCATGAATTACATGCAGGGCCTCTATATCGGCCCGATAAATGGCAATGGTCCCTTACTTTTGGATTTAATTCTGTGAAAATCTTATTGCAAATATAGCAATGTGTTGCTGCATTGTGTATCGCTTGTTGATCAACGTTCAAGTCGTCCATCGGAACGATGTAGCTATATAATATTTCTACTTTTGCAGCAATATCATATAAATCATCAATAAAGTGTTTACCTGCATTTTCCCCCCTGTATACCTTTGGCTTTGATGATAGACCATAGTGTTCCAAGTGGTTATCAGTAAGTGTCGACTTTAATAAAATTGCATAACTGTTAGGTTCATGTTTTTGATACTTGCATCGAGAACCTGTATCATTTACATCATCTACGGGTAATAATGTTGCTTCAAAATCAGCATAGATAACTATTGGTATTCTATATTGATGACTCACTTTATTAAAAACCAAATTAGATTTATCTTGGGGCGGTAAATCAATTCTCACCTGTGAATGTTTACCACATATTCTTAGATGTTCAGCTAACCAATTTACTCCATGTCTTTTGTTTGATTTATTTACAAAGCAGAGGCATCGTTTGCATACGATCAAAGCGTGTTTGTTTTTTTTTTCGAAGCTGACGAGCAACAAGGCGGTTGAAGTCTTTGATGTAAACATAATGAGATACATCTCCATCTTTAAGCAACAGTAGATCAGTATGATCTCTAAGTTCTGTAGTTGCAATTTTTAAAGGATAAACATTGTGCCTGTCGTCTAGACCAAAAACGTTTACTGACACACCAATATTGTTTTTTTCGAAGTTGACAATATCCTTAAAGCCAACTGGATAGTCAACTCCTTTGAAATTGTATTTGTTAAAAAAAGGTGTGAACTTGGTTATACATTTAGGGTGATAATTTGGTTCATTGAGGACAAATTTTGTTAGCATTGCATACTTAAAACATTCATTGTTTTGATTTTGCACATTTATACAGGATTTAGTGTTCGAGATTTTTTTTGGAAGGGGGATATAACTACTTCCTCTATCTCCATATCCCTGTTTATGAACTCTAACATCCATTGAGTTGATTTGCAGTAAAGACCACCCGGATCCTCTCGATTCGTGTTCTGTTAACTTGATTATAAGTTCTTGGAAGCATTCTTGTACAATGTCTTCTAGGTTTGATGTTTTGATTATAGATCTACTCCTTGCAATAAATCCTCTTTGAGATGTCTCACCATCAGTGTTTGTAAATGTTGCATCTAATACGATGTTAAATTTTACACAGTTAAGTCGTTTCAATTCAGTTTTCAGTGTGTTATTAATTACCGTTTCACTATTTGTTAAAAATGTTTCTACCTTGTTATTGTTTACGTTTCTGATTCTGTAATGTCTAACAACAACTCCATCAAGTGATTCAGCATATGTCTCGATAAAACCTGTTTTGTCTTGTCCAGACTGACCTTTACATAAGCCTCCACTATCATTGGTTTTAATTCCACTACCTGTCTTCCTTCCCTGGTAATTACTACTCGCATCATCTCTTGGTCTTATTTGTTTATTATTGGAGGTTGTAGCGGGACATGCTGTCTCTCCGTTTGAAACTTCATCAACTTGCATGGGCTCAAACGATTTCTCATTTTTATGATAGCATTCATTGTGAATATCAAATGAAATACTACCTTCAAATAATTCCCCACAGAAGTGGCAAAGGTAGCTTGAATTTCTCGGTTCTTCTTCATTAAAACAATCAAATACTGTCTCTTCTTTATGATAATTTGTACTTTGATGAAATAAATCTATATGTGCGATAAGTAACCATTCGTCATCAAATTCATCATTACACTCAGGACATAGATGCATCGTTTACCATTAACAGTCTTCAACGAAGTGACTTCATTTAACTTTAAGCCCCCTATATATAATAAATCCCCACCCTTTTTACAGCCACCATCCCCTCCACATTATCATAATAATTTAACCTGCTATCAACATTTGATATGGTTTAAAAAAACTGTTTCGACCTTATTGGGTCTCATCAGGTGTGAGGTAGGCTAAAGCCACTCACACGACAGTTTTTTTTGTTTTTTTTTCTTCGATTTTTATTTTTTTTATTTTTTATGTTTTTTACTAAGTTTGACTACGTATAGGTTTGACTGTAACACATCTATATACAACTTTTTTTGCTCAGATTTTCACAAAACAAAATCAAATTGGTTTTTGGGAGGAATGAATTTAAATGTTTTTCCAATTGGATTTTTCGGAACTTGCATTTTCTTCGGCAGTAATAAAATAATTATCTTTTGATTTGCAGCCAATTTCATTTCTCTTTTCCCATCATAATCCATGACTTTGTAGGACAATTTTTTATTCAGTTTATGAATCTTTTTTTTGACAACTACTTCTCGACTTGTGGTGGTTTGTTCACTGTTTTGTAATTTTTCAATCGTTTTTTCCAATTGTTCAATTTTTATTTTCATTTTTTTCTCGTTTTCAGGCAATTGTTTGAGTATGTAATCAAGCTTCGTTGTTATTTCCTGATTGGCTATTTTTACATCTCTAAGTTCCTTTTGGTCGTGAGCCAATTTGATTTTATCTTTCAAACCTTCTTTTTTCTCTTCTTTTTTCAAGTGTGATGAGCAAAAGTGATGGTCCGTGAGGTTTGTACATCTCTCACCTTTTCTGGGTTTGTTCACATAAATGTGACGGCATTGGTTTTTGCCTCTAGGTGAAATCAAAATGGTTTTCCTTGGAGGCTCGTCCACGTTTTCTTCTTCATCTGATACAAATTCTTTGCTCAAAATCCGTTTCTTTGCCATTTTTTTCTCTGGTTTTCCTTCTAAATGTTTTTTCTCCAACTGATTTTCTTTTTTCATCTTTTCCGATTCATCTCTTTCCAACTTTTCTTCAATTTTCTTCTTCTCCAGGCTTTCTCCTACTGCTTCCTCCACCATCAGGGAAAGTAAATCTTGAACTGATGTTGTTGTCTCGTTTATCTCACTGTCACTTATTTCTAAATCTTTTTCTAATTGATTTTCCATGTTTGTTTCTATCGAATTTTTACTAGGGGCAAGCACAGGCCGTGGCATTGTCGATTTCCTCAGACAAGGATCCTCCATCATGCTGCAACAGACAACAGGATAGTACTACTACAGCTGACAATCTCTCCCTTTATACCCTTTAGCATCCCCACTTTTATGCTAGATCATCAAAATTTAAAATTAATATATCTTTCTGTTTTACAAAATGTATGTCAAGGTCACTCGATTATTAAAAAAATAGAGCCCCGAATGAGGTGGATCCGTAAGCAACAGCTTCCTCATTCGGGGCTTAAAGTGTGCTTAACCATGTCCGATATTAATGATAATTTTTTATTATTGCATTAAGCAAAAAGGTGCACCATAAAGGAAAATCTATTTGCAAACAGACATGACCAAGCTCACAAATTAGGAATGGAAGGAATTGAAGGAATGGAAATAAGTTCATTATCATTACCAAACAATCTAATAATGAATTAATTACTTATTTATTTTAACAAATGTTCATTAAAGTCGTAGAAACCATGTTTATTTTTCAACTTAGAATTTTTACAACAGACTTCGTTATTCGATCGGTATTGACAAAATTAAAATGATAATATTTGTTTTAAAATGTTGAGTGTCATTATTTAAATTTGAAAGTTTGGTTTGTAATATTATTATTTGTAATTTTAAGAGAATCTCATATTGGTATGTGAGTGTAAACCATTATTATGAAACAAGCAATTAGTTAGGCTAATTTTCTTTTTACTTTAAACAATAAATCAGATCAAAAGCCTTCATTACGTTGGGATTTTAACAAGGATAAAATTTATATCTTGCTTAATTGTCATGAACATTTTGTTTTTCAGTTATTAATCAATTATTGAATTTTTTATTTTCTTTTGCATTAGTAATAAAAATAAAAGTTACAATCTTTCAAATATTAATTTCATAAGTCAATCTTTTAAAGTATTTTTTCTTAGAATCCTGCTGCAAGTCTCTGGTCAACACCCGCCTCTAGGGTTTCGTTCCTCTGGACTTTGGTAAGAACTCAATTTCATAAAAATTTAGTTATGAAATAACTACTTTTTAACATTAATTTTGAAATTAATTGGTTTAAAATAGTTTGTCTTAGAATCTTGCTGCAAGCCTCTGGTCAACACCCGCCTCTAGGGCTTCGTTCCTCTGGACAATTAGCAAGATTTCTAAGTGTTAATACAATCCATTTTATAATAATCTTTTACACATTGTTTAACTTGAAAGTTAAATAATTATAAAATAATCTTGCTGCAAGCCTCTGGTCAACACCCGCCTCTAGGGCTTCGTTCCTCTGGACTGTTAGCAAGATTTCTAAGTGTTAATACAATCCAGTTTATAATAATCTTTTACACATTGTTTAACTTGAAAGTTAAATAATTATAAAATAATCTTGCTGCAAGCCTCTGGTCAACACCCACCTCGAGGGCTTCGTTCCTCTGGACTATAGGCAAGATGTTTAAGTGTTCATACGTCACTTAATAATAATCTTTTACAAATTGTTTAGCATTATTCTAAATAAATGTCTGATAATCTTGCTACAAGCCTCTGGTCAAAACCCGCCTCTAGGGCTTCGTTCCACTGGACTGTTAGCAAAAATTCTATGTTATAAAAATTTAGTCATCAAATAATTTTTACATTAATTTTGAAAGTAATTGTTTCAAAATAGTTAGTCTTAGAATCTTGCTGCAAGCCTCTGGTCAAAACCCGCCTCTAGGGCTTCGTTCCTCTAGACTGCTAGCAAAAATTCTATGTCATAAAAATTTAGTTATAAAATAGTTTTTATCATTAATTTTTAAAGTAATTGTTTCAAAATAGTTAGTCTTAAAATCTTGCTGCAAGCCTCTGGTCAACACCCGCCTCGAGGGCTTCGTTCCTCTGGACTATTGGCAAGATTTCTAAGTGTTAATAATCCACTTTCCAAATAATCTCATACACATTATTTAACATGAATTTTAAATAGTTATAAAATAATATTGCTGCAAGCCTCTGGTCAAAACCCGCCTCCAGGGCTTCGTTCCTCTGGACTGCTAGCAAAAATTGTGTCATGAAAATATAGCTATCAAATAATTTTTAAAATTAATTTTGATAGTAATTGTTTCAAAATAGTCTTAGAATCTTGCTGCAAGCCTCTGGTCAACACCCGCCTCGAGGGCTTCGTTCCTCTGGACTATTGGCAAGATTTCTAAGTGTTAATAATCCACTTTATAATAATTTTTTACACAATGTTTAACATGAATTTTGAATAATTATAAAACAATCTTGCTGCAAGCCTCTGGTCAAAACCCGCCTCAAGGGCTTTGTTCCTCTGGACTGTTAGCAAAAATTCTATGTTATAAAAATTTAGTCATCAAATAATTTTTTACATTAATTTTGAAAGTAATTGTTTCAAAATAGTTAGTCTTAGAATCTTGCTGCAAGCCTCTGGTCAACTCCCGCCTCGAGGGCTTCGTTCCTCTGGACTATTGGCAAGATTTCTAAGTGTTAATAATCCACTGTATAATAATCTTTTACACTTTGTTTAAAATTAATTTTTAATAATTATATAATAATCTTGCTGCAAGCCTCTGGTCAAAACCCGCCTCTAGGGCTTCGTTCCTCTGGACTATTGGCAAGATTTCTAAGTGTTAATAATCCACTGTATAATAATCTTTTACACGTTGTTTAACATGAATTTTAAATAATTATATAACAATCTTGCTGCAAGCCTCTGGTCAAAACCCGCCTCAAGGGCTTTGTTCCTCTGGACTGTTAGCAAAAATTCTATGTTATAAAAATTTAGTCATCAAATAATTTTTTACATTAATTTTGAAAGTAATTGTTTCAAAATAGTTAGTCTTAGAATCTTGCTGCAAGCCTCTGGTCAACTCCCGCCTCGAGGGCTTCGTTCCTCTGGACTATTGGCAAGATTTCTAAGTGTTAATAATCCACTGTATAATAATCTTTTACACTTTGTTTAAAATGAATTTTTAATAATTATATAATAATCTTGCTGCAAGCCTCTGGTCAAAACCCGCCTCTAGGGCTTCGTTCCTCTGGACTATTGGCAAGATTTCTAAGTGTTAATAATCCACTGTATAATAATCTTTTACACGTTGTTTAACATGAATTTTAAATAATTATATAACAATCTTGCTGCAAGCCTCTGGTCAAAACCCGCCTCTAGGGCTTCGTTCCTCTGGACTATTGGCAAGAATTTTTTCAATCATGATGATTTAGTTATTAAATAGTTATTGATTTCTTAAAACATTAATTTTAAAGTAATATTTTTCAAAGTAATTTGTCTTAGAATTCTGCTGCAAGCCTCTGGTCAACACCCGCCTCTAGGGCTTCGTTCCTCTGGACTGTTAGCAAGAATTCTATGTCATATAAATTTAGTTATTAAATAATTTTTATTTTTAACATTTAATTTTGAAAGTAATTGTTTCAAAATAGTTAGTCTTAGAATCTTGCAGCAAGCCTCTGGTCAACACCCGCCTCTAGGGCTTCGTTCCTCTGGACTATTAGCAAGATTTCTAAGTGTTAATACAATCCAGTTTTTACACATTGTTTAACTTGAAATTTAAATAATTATAAAATAATCTTGCTGCAAGCCTCTGGTCAACACCCACCTCGAGGGCTTCGTTCCTCTGGACTATTAGCAAGATTTCTAAGTGTTAATACAATCCAGTCTATAATAATCTTTTACAAATTGTTTAACTTGAAATTTAAATAATTATAAAATAATCTTGCTGCTAGCCTCTGGTCAAAACCCGCCTCTAGGGCTTCGTTCCTCTGGACTATAGGCAAGATTTTAAGTGTTCATACTTCACTTAATAATAATCTTTTACAAATTGTTTAACATTATTTTAAATAAATGTCTAATAATCTTGCTACAAGTCTCTGGTCAAAACCCGCCTCTAGGGCTTCGTTCCTCTGGACTGTTAGCAAAAATTCTATGTTATAAAAATTTAGTCATCAAATAATTTTTAACATTAATTTTGAAAGTAATTGTTTCAAAATAGTTAGTCTTAGAATCTTGCTGCAAGCCTCTGGTCAACACCCGCCTCTAGGGCTTCGTTCCTCTGGACAATTAGCAAGATTTCTAAGTGTTAATACAATCCAGTTTTTACACATTGTTTAACTTGAAATTTAAATAATTATAAAATAATCTTGCTGCAAGCCTCTGGTCAACACCCACCTCGAGGGCTTCGTTCCTCTGGACTATTAGCAAGATTTCTAAGTGTTAATACAATCCAGTTTATAATAATCTTTTACACATTGTTTAACTTGAAATTTAAATAATTATAAAATAATCTTGCTACAAGCCTCTGGTCAAAACCCGCCTCTAGGGCTTCGTTCCTCTGGACTATAGGCAAGATTTTAAGTGTTCATACTTCACTTAATAATAATCTTTTACAAATTGTTTAACATTATTTTAAATAAATGTCTAATAATCTTGCTACAAGTCTCTGGTCAAAACCCGCCTCTAGGGCTTCGTTCCTCTGGACTGTTAGCAAAAATTCTATGTTATAAAAATTTAGTCATCAAATAATTTTTAACATTAATTTTGAAAGTAATTGTTTCAAAATAGTTAGTCTTAGAATCTTGCTGCAAGCCTCTGGTCAACACCCGCCTCGAGGGCTTCGTTCCTCTGGACTATTGGCAAGATTTCTAAGTGTTCAATACTTCACTTAATAATAAGCTTTTACAAATTGTTAAATACTTGTCTTAGAATCTTGTTGCAAGCCTCTGGTCAATACCCGCCTCAATAGGGCTTCGTTCCTCTGGACTATTGACAAGAATTCTAAGTTCACAGTTTACTTAATACTAATCTAAAGATTATTTCTACGTATACATTATTTTAACTAATTTAATAGAAACATTTCATTGGATAACTAACTTAGTGACAATTCTTAATTCTAACTTAATTCATAATTGTTAGTACCCAAGCACCCCCAATGCTACCGTTAGTAAGGCATGCTGTTAACTGCGCTGTTCATTGTGACGACCCCTCTTTTATCCCCGCGGTTCGCCTTCTGATTGGCCCACGCCCGACCAATCAGAAGCCATGTATTTATAAAAATTATTTCCATTGATTACAGTGGACATATAATTAATTTTTAATATTCCAGTTACTCCCTAAGTTTTAAACTATTAATCCTAAATAGGTAATAAATGTGTAAATCTCAAAGTATAGACATTCTGATAAAATTTAAATGTCCATAATACAAAAGTTTACAATCATGTAACAAATAACTCTAACGGTGGGACTTTACAAATATTCCTAAAAGAAAATGTAGTGAAACATTATTTGAAAATATTTAACTAGTTGATATTTTATGATTTGAAGTCTTTGAAACAATATTACTTTTGTAAATAAATCTTTGATAGAATGTCTTACCTCTTTGCTTGTGGAAGAAACGATGCCAATTATTAAAACTGTTTATAAACTTTGTTAGCTTGACTAGAGCAGCAATGTTTCCTCTTCGATGCAAAGCGAGCAACTGATGTTCAATCTTCATCAATGATTACCAGCTGGTCATCCGAGATCTATGTGAACGACCGAGGGCCGTGAATGAACTCCGCGGCCGCGGCGTGAGAAGCGCTGACCAGCCGCGCGGTGTCACATGTCGGCCGCAGTAGCCGTCCGGCCGCCGCGCCGCGCTGCTCCGACACCGCGGCCGGGACTTACGGATCAATATAATAGTTTATTACAAAATTTGGTTTATAATTTGTTTACTTTGTATTGTCTGTTTATTAAATAATACCAAACTAATCTTTAGAAACTTACGGACAAATAAAGTACCTTGAAAGATTTTTCCTCAATTCAAATCAGTTTTTACCAATTCCAAATCTGCAATTCAGCATTTTAAAAACCGCTGAGTCAGCTCGGACCCAGCGGTGACCAAACCCCCCTACTTACGTATGACCAATTGTAATTCTGCAAATTTTGGTTATAAATCTTTTATTTTTAAAGGAGGAACTAAACCATGGCGGAGAAAAACATATTTTTTCAGTTGGTAAATCGATTTCCATTAAATTTTCAAAATCCATTAGAAGCTTTTATTTTTAAATCAGGAGATATTATTGTTGCCTTCATAAAATTATAAATTCTTCTTGCTTGGCATTAATATAAGCCGAATAGTATGTCCTTTTTGAAATGTGAATATGTGAAACAATCTATAATTGCGGTATCAGCATGTTACGAACACTGCTTTATCGGGTAGACACGGTCTAGCACAGCATTTCCGCATGAGCGAGATTATATTGATACAGCCTTGAACTATAACAATTTAAGTAATCCGTTCTACGTTACCGACCTAGTTGCCAGCGCTGCCGCTAGGTGGCAGCACCCGTCGCATGGCCACTGCCAGTGTTGCCACTTCTGGGGATTTTTACAGGGATTTATCCCTCCTCCAGATAAACTTTGTTTACATTTCTCAGTACAAAGAGATTTTAATATGTTGGATAGTATTGGAGGATGTCTGAAGGTTTTTCGTAGGGCTTTAAGGGGAAAATATGAAAAGTCTGAACTGTTGTCAGGTATGTTATGACAATTAATTCGTTGTATTAAAGCGAATATCTATTGTTGTATCTGTAATGTAATGTGTTGTATTGTATTGTATTGTATTGAATTGTATTGTATTCCATTGTATTGTATTGTATTGTATTGTATTGTATTGTATTGTATTGTATTGTATTGTATTGTATTGTATTGTATTGTATTGTACTGTATTGTATTGTATTGTATTGTATTGAAAAACCATACTTGTTAAAATATGCTTGGGTTAATTTGGGACTAATGTGGACTAATCCCTTCAGTTTTGAACCGATATTAATAAATTTCCGTGCCGTTGATAGAGGTAGGGGTCAACTTTTGCAATAAACAAATTCTAAGAAGGCCAGAATTGAAGGAACTGTACAGCAGAAGGAAGGATGTTTGTCTATTAAATTTTATCAATGAAACAGAAATTTTAAGGAAACAGCTGAATTTGTTATTGCCTGAATTTGTTTTTGTTTTGTCTATAGCCTTCTCTAGCAGGAGGCTATGAATGGTCTTGCCAAATTTCTAATCTTAAGTAGTATCGTTTGAGATTGTTGTTAGCCCATAAAATTTGTCTTAGTTTTACCAATAAAATAGTCTACAGTATATTAGTTTTATTTTTAGTGAGTATTCACAAAAAAACACTTTGTCATCAGGAATACATAAAAAACTATTAAAAGTTTCTTCTTTAGTTTTTTTATATATCGATGGATGTAAATTTGAGTTAAAAAACTAATGTTTTTACGGGGAGGGATTTCTCGGGACAAGTTTGTAAGCCTGGGTATTTTACTTGCTCCGCTGTTGGCAGCACTGCCCACTGTTGTCAGTGTTGTGGCTAGAACGCGCCAGCCGAGGCGGGCGTCCCTTATCATCTTGTTTGTTTTGACAGTTGTCACGCTGCAACTTCTTCTTCTTACTCGCGTGTTGTCAAGTCAAGTGTCGAAGTGATATCCTAAAGGATTAAGATTAAAAGTGACGCTGTGTCGGATCGAAGATTGAAGATGTCTAGGTTATGTCGTAGTGAGTGATTGTTTACATGGAGCCGGTGTCAGCTGTTCGAGTCCCGGTGGTGGTGGCCCCCCAGGCCCCCAGGACTGTGATCGTCCCCCCGGTGCCCCCAGGCCCCCAGGCACCCCCAGGCCCCCAGGCAGCCGAGATGGAGACCGTCACCCACGTCCTAACTTACGGTCAGTGCAGAGATTTAATAGTAGTCGCCTTCTGGCTTCCCGCCAATCGTCTGTAACAATTGCCAACTTAACTTCTCGGTTAACCGGGAAACGAGCAACGAAGCTATTTGCGTGTCATTGTCATTGCCACATTGCGACATGTTTACCAGGGTTGTTTACTGTGTAATGGACGTCGCGTCGTGTGGTTCAATACTCTTGGTAACTGCGTTGTATTTCAAAAACAGTGTACTAATGTATGTTTAAAGTATGAACTACATTATTTTACATTCGTGTTCGCAGGTAGTACAAATAAGAAGAATTTGATTGTAATTAGGAAATATTTTGAATTTGAACCTTCTTTGAAACATACATTTTTTTAGTGAAACGATTGCTCTTCCTTCAAGTCTGTGTAGTATCACAGAAAACTGAGAAAAGAACACACGTTTATAAACTATAGTGTCTATAGTTTGTAGTATCCGCAGCTGCCTGTATTCTAATTTAATTTGTTTACAGACATTGGGGCAAGAATCCCTAACAGAAAGCGGGCCCGGGGGGATTTTGAAAGATAGAACTGTAAATGAGCATTATTGGGCAATCTAAAGGTTTAACAGGAAGCGCATTTATATAAGAAAAAAGGAAAATATTGCTGAAGAACGAATATTTAACTGCTGATCTTGTTGGAAACTTGGACAACATGCTTGGGTAAAATCTAAGTGAGAGTCAGAGATTCGACCCAGTGTAACCCAATGTTGCTTGTTTTCAAAATTCGACCTCTGCTTCCCCTTTCAGAACATTGGAAGTGAACGAATGATGCCTTATCACTCAAATTAAATTCAAGGTTGTCTTTCTGAGTACGTAGATAGATTGTTAAGAGCTAGCCACTGCAAACGAGAAATGAAGACTTCACTTTAAAAATGTATCGATCTCAAGTCGAATACGAGAAACCCCTATTTATAAGCCTACTAAGAGAAGTTTCTCCAGCAAATAGACACAGATCGACACTAGAGATACGGTTTTGAATATCGTGAATAAAAACAACAAAGAGGATCGGTCCAAGCAATGAACCTTGCAGAACGTCACAACCTATTAACCGTTTCATTAATCAGAAATGTGATAAGAAAACTGCCCCTTATCACCAGGTCTGGAATGTTAAAGATTTAATTCTACCTCTCAGAAAAGAATTAATCCATACAAGAGCCAAGAGCATTTCCTCGAATACCAATGTGCTCAAGCTTAACGCAAAATGAATGATTACTTTTAGTTTTACGCTTGATAACATCAAAGCTTTGCTTATTTTATCGAAAAAATCCCAAAAACATTTTCGTGTTAGTTTATGGTTGCATTAGAAATAAGACTGTTCACAGCAAGTAAGAGTTGGGAACCTTTTGATTAAACCAAACTGGTTTATGGTCATGACCTGAATTTTCGATAAAAAAGAATAAAGAGTTTTAGAAAAGCAATCCCGAAATTGTTGAAAGAATTGAAGAGATAGAAATGGGGCAATAATTTTTCAGAAAAAGGGAACTTTCTTTCTTGTGGAGAGGCTTTAGAATGGCCAAATTTAATTATGAGAGAAATTTACCTTCTCGAAAGACGAATTTATTAGATAGCATAAGGGACGAGCCAAAAGTTGTCCTACATACTTAAGTATTGCGGGTGAGATACTATCCTTAATTACACGGAGTTTTTGTTACTACCGAGCGAAACTCGGTCCACCAATACTTTTAATACCTCTTAAGACCGGGACGCAGCACTGCCTGCGTATTTTAACCGGAATATGAGTGAAGGATGAGTGTAGGATGATTGTGGCGCGATCTTGTAGCCTTGATAAGTTACTGACAAAGGCCATCAATATTATGAATAAAAGACGTACCGTTATTGCGTCCATTAGACCACGGGAGTTAATTCTTTAAATCTATCTTACGCAATTTCTGACATTAAAAAAATAAATGCTTCAACATTAAAATAGTTTAAACATTTTCTACCTTATACCAGATACAAAAACCATCATTCATTAAATATTTGCTGAAGGTGTGTTAAAAAACACGCACGTTGATTCAGGGAAGTCCCGAGTAATTCGAGAATCGCAAAGTCATCTGTTATTCCAAACACCGCAGACACAAGGTGGAAGGTAGACAGGAATCCATTGTTGCAACAGCACGTGGGCTGTCTGGTCGGGTGTGAGCTGTTTCATTGATATTACTGTTTGTCGTATGTCGCCGGATTGTCGTTATTGAATTAACTGATATAAATTAACTTGCAATATTTACTAGACATTTTTGTGTGGTTGAAACTACATTACTACTTACAATTCAATAATTTTATTATTTTTTAGCGAATTTCCCCTACAGGGAAGAAGCTATTACCGTAGGTCTCATGGTAAGACCTAAGCGCGGGACCGCCATAACTTTTCGTGTTGGTGCCCCCAGATCCCAAAAACACCATTCGTTCAAATTTCTATAATATATGTGTCTGTATGCATGTTAGCGCTCGCAAAAATGGTCCGGTCGTAATGAAACTTGGCAAAGACCAACAAATATAGTACCAAACAAATATTTCTACAAATATTTTTTTCGCTGTGCATATTGTATTTTGATACAAATATTTTCGTCCGAATAAAGTAGTAATTATTCGGATGAGTTCGAAAACCAGCATGATCGGACCATCACAAGGGGGGGGGGGGTAAAGGGGGATAAACCCACCCAAATGGTTTTTTTGGAATTAAAAAAAATTTAAGAAAGATTGAAATAATATAATTTTGGGTTGCATTGTTGAATTCAGCTAAAAAAAACAAATGATTTGGTACTCTTAACTATTGCTCTGGGTCAATTGGTTACAGTGATACGTAAACGTAGGTATCTCATATATGTTTAAGTAAACACCTATACCCACCCTACCTACCTACCTATACCTATACCTATGTTTCTATGTCCCTGGAGTTGTTTATTTATTTAATTATAAACGGTTTACACCAATTATACAATAATGTGTGTACATGCAACAATGCAGTGACGTGCTGAAATAAATATAATATGCAATGCCTTAAAACTAATTACAGAAACAAAATGCTAGCAGACAATAAAACATGCAAAATGCTAATGTTGATATCGGGTGCATTACTACAAAGTGTTGGCTACTATAGGAATAAAAAATCTGAATAATCAACAAATAATATTGTAGGCTACATGCCTAACAAACAATTTATCAACAAGCGAAAAGAGTGAATGTGTCAAATATAAATACAATTAAGACAAATAATTACAATGCAAAAGCGAAACAATAAATACAAAGTAAACAAAATACATGCAAATGCAGAGAGCGAAGGCAAAGAAAATAAAAGATATAATGTTATAAAAATAAAGGCTGTCAAAATCAATGCAAATAATGTCTTCTAATTATGTGTAAAACAAAACAACCCGCAATTAAATTCAGCAGTTATTTAATTCATCGATAAAAAATAACTTTCGGTTTTCACTATATCTTGTGGTTGAAACTACATTACTAAATACAGTTCAATGAATGTTATTATTTTAATAGTTATTGTTTTGTTAAAGAGGCTATATTGAACATTTATTTCAAAGAGAGATTAAAAGCTTTATGGTTACTCTTGAGACAAATTGATGAAATATTTTATATCTACTGACTGCTTTGTATCCCGAATACCATGTTATGACTTGGTATAATGTGGCCTTGGATCATGTTGATATTGACTTTGGTATACGAGGTTCAAGGTTATGCTATTGCTTTATGATATATGAGTACCTGTTGGACCGAGCTTGCTCGGTATCATTTTATACTTACCAAATCATCCAATTACTACAAAACAAAACCAATAATATATATAAATACACAATTTTATTCCTCTATGCAAACTTTATCTCACACGATGTATTTTTCCTTGATGATTGTAGATTGTAAACAGCTGTTATGATTACTTGTTTACATTTTCTTGTTTATTTCGTTGCTATCACGCCAATTCATAAGGCCAATGTTAAAATTTTACATCTTTAAAAATTCATTTTATTACGTTACTAGTTGATCCACCCGGTTTCACCCGTAAACAATCAGAAAAACTTGTTTCATTTAATTTTTCATACTTCATTAGAGTGCCATGACAACTTCATAAGCTTCCCTATAGTTTAACATTGAAAATGTTAGTAACATAGTGCGTAGCATTGAGGAAATTTTGTAAAATCCGTTCTTAGTCGACGCTTACGCCCTAAGAGTCTAAGAGGAACGTCCATGCCGAGTTTCAAGGTTCTAGGTCAAATAATATGGGCTGTGCGATTTTAGGTGAGTGGTATTTGACAAATATATACAGTAGTAGATTAGATTTTCTCATGTCAAGTAATCTGCAAAGAAAACGGTTTTTAGTAATAAATTATTTTAATACAGAATTTGAAGGAAATGCTCGGAGCGGTTTTTGAGGTATACGAGCAAACAACCAAGCAAGCAAGCATACATGCAAGATAACACTGCTCACATGAGAGTATAGGATACAAGAACTAATTTTTATACGATTTGTTTCGTTTTTTATGATATCTTGTGTATAGTTTGTAATAGGAAGCAGTGATTTTTTGGCTCTAGGCTATTAGCGAATTTCCCCCTATAGGGAAGTAGCTATTACCGTAGGCGGCATGGTGAGACTTAAGCCCGGGACCATGTTATTTTTTCGTTTTGAGGTCCCTAGAGCCCCAAAACAACGTTCGTTCATTTTGGTGTATATATATATATATATATATATATATATATATATATATTATATGTCCGTAGGCACGATAACTCTCGTAAAAAAAGTCCGATCTTGATAAAATTTGGAACAAACATTTATAGCGATATTCATGACTTTAAGTTCAAAAACCAGCAAGATCGGTACACTCTAAGGCGGTTTTTTTTGACTAAATAAAATTTATTTTCAAGATTTAACATATTTCTATTATTTTGATGTAAATTTAATGGTCAGAATTGAATTCAGCTGAAAAAATAAACAATATAGCATTTTGAATTATTACTCTACATCAATCGGTTACTGAGATATCGGATCTGCAAAATGCAGTACATTGTCTTTTGTTTTTCCCTGAAAGGACATAAACTGTCCAAATTCTGGTATGAAATACCCAAATTTTTCATTCAATTTCCCTAAAATGGGATTTAAAAAATAATAAAACAAACCACATGATTAAATTTAATTTGTTCATGTGATGATTTGATTTGTTTTTATTTCTTGGATCTGAGTAGATTGATAATATGTTTGCTGACATTTATATACTATAACAAGTAAATTTATTAAAAATTATCAGAATATGAATAATTATTGTGAAATATTTACTTTATTGTAACTTGTGGTCGAACACAATATTCTACAGGAAATTGTTTAACGGATCATTTTAGAAACTTTATTAGGCCTACTGTAGACCTACATCTTCTTTTTATACTTGAGAAGTATCCTGAGAAGTACGATGCATGAAAGATAATTTTCTGAATGCTCTACGTTAATCATACTACAATTAAAATTGTTACAAAATTTTAATAATTTCATTAAATATGTTTAAGAAATTCAAATAACACAAATGAGAAGTAGTGTTTATTAAGACAATGCAAAGAGTAGTCCCTAAAGTTTCTAGACTGAAAACACCCAAGAGACATGAACAAACTACTCCGAAGGAACTGCGCGTTTACATTTTCATTTCTCTTGGGTGGTTTTAATGATATCATTATATAAAGACTAGTTTGTATAATCAAAGTAAAGTAGAACTTTTTTTTAATATGTTCTAAAGGTCTGAGTAATTTTATCTTAAATGATATTAGTTTGTTACTTTTTAAGCTACCCTTTGT